>UCOK01016002.1:0-77066 GCA_900474325.1 Synergus umbraculus
CACTTATTTCACATAGTGGATGTGGTACTATTGATTCAATTAAGTAATTTGTTTACTTAAGTATTAATTTATTTAATTGAAAAAAGTGTTTTTTTTAGTAAATATAATGAAGCGGTTTCAATCAAAGAAACCTTTCTTACAATGAAGGAATATATTTTTCAAATAACTACTTACATGATTCGATCAAATACATTTATTTTTCATTCAATCTTTTTGTACACTTGCATACAGTACAAAGGATTTTTTAGTTCAAAATATACATTGTACATAATGCAAGGTTCGACAATTTGCTGCCGGAAAATATTCCCTTGTATTCAAAACATATATGAAATGGATAATTCTAAATGCATATATTATTTACTCCGTATATCTCAGAAAAGAACACGTTTTTTTGAAGTCATATGTATTGTATGTATATATAAAAATTACTAATTTTGATCATCAGATTGAAAATATATACTGTAAAATATTATTTTACAAAGAAATTTTAAATTCTTATAAAATGTTGCAGAAAACATTTTTAACATGAAATTGTTAGAATATTTCATTCGATATTCAAATAATTATTTATTATTTGTGGGCACTCAGATTTCTAAAGCAACTAAATTATTTATTATATGAAAGAAGAGAAATATTTAAATCAACGGTTTATTTATTTGATATACATTCCCGCGTACTACACCAACAGAACGTATCTTTAAATGAAAGATAAATTTAGTTAAATCAATTAATATTTCTTCGCGTTTAATAAATATTTCTTTAATCTGAACATACGTGTTTTTATATTAGTTGTTAAATCTTTAAACCAAAGCATCAATTTCCTAGAGGCAATGCAATCATTCTTTGAATCAGCTAATATTTAGTAAACTTTATTACTTATTATATCTAAAACAATACATTTCATCTTAGAACCAAAAATATATTTATTCATATAGAAAATTATTTCTTTATTTCAATGAAATATTTTTTCTCATTAACAGTATGCCTATTTCAGACATCGAGCCATATCTTCATTTCAAAAAAACTTTTATTTACTCAAAGTGATATTACTTTGCGTGTAATAATTATCTGTTTAATTTTACGGTATACTTATTCAAATTAAAGTAATGATTTTTTATATCAGTTATTTTTTTAAGTTAAGAAAATATTTGCGTCGTTCAAAAAATATGTCTTAGTATCAAATAAATATATCTTTTACCTAGTAATTATCTGTTTTGAATTTACTCTCTACTTATTCAAATTAAAATAATGACTCTTTATATCAAACAATTATTTTTTTAAATTAATAAAATATTTCATTGCCTTTATCATTATGTTTTTTAGATGCAAAGAAAATATTTCTTTGAACTGAAGAAATATTTTTTCAACCAAATTCTGCTATATCATTTCTTTGAATCAAAGAAATATTTTTCGATTCAAATACTTTTTTTTCTCAGTGTAAATAACGACCTGCATGAACCTAAAGTCTCACTTGATACCACTTCGCATGCGTTGCGCTCCGGGATCTGATTGGTTTCTATTAGCGCGCAATTTGAAATGCTAAAAAATATTATATTATACACAATACGCATGCGCAATTGGTGTGCCATTTGAGAAAAGAAATTTCGTCGTTATTGGGAGATTCGAGAGTAAATAAAAGAGAGGAAACTCGATGGAGATTTTAGTCACGACAAGGTTGGGGATAAAGCTAGGTTGTCCCCACACACCATTGCTTAGAACGCCATCTGTAGGGATAGAAACCAAATTATTTTTAATGTATTTCGAAACAACAGTTATATAGAGTAAATTTACAAATTAATTTACTATAAACTTCCAGGAAAATCGTCTAATGTTCTCGTCCGAGGAAAACGTGTTATTAGTCGAATTCCAGGAGAAGACGTACCAGTGAGAGTTGGAGAGATTCCCTACCTTGTAAATATTAAAAAAAACAGACGTTTACATTGTTTGGGATCTATACTCTCACAACACACAGTCATCACTGCTGCTAACTGTGCTGTTCTTGACATACGGTTTTATGAAGTTTTCTCTGGTTCAACAATCGCACATAAGGGTACCGCTCACAAAATAACACACAAAGCAATGCATGGTCAAAATCCATCTGGATCATCAACATCGCTGACTGGTATTGCCTTGATCACTGTTTCTCCTCCTTTTGCATCCAAACCAACTGTTCAGCCAATTGGTTTGTACACAGATCCTATAATATATGGAATGAGTGGTACCATCAGTGGTTGGGCAAGCTATGTTTTTGGAGGACGGTAAGTTGTCAAAAGTAATATATAGGTAATATTTGCGGAAAATGACAATTGAATCAAGTAAATCTCGACTTTTATTGGACATGCATGCTTTAATAATCTAAAAACTATTTTCACAATTCCAGAAGTGAATCATCATGTTCCTCTAATCTGCGATCAATCAAGGTGCCGATAATGAAGCAGCAGGATTGTCGAAATATCTACCATGGTTATTTTTCGATTACAGAGGAAAATTTTTGTACTTATCATGCACAAAAACTATGTGGTTATACTGATGCCGGTGCTCCTTTTGTTATTGCTAATAGACTAGTTGGGGTTCATATTGGAGGAATTGATACAATAGGAAGGGAGCTTCCTATTAGACCTGATGTTTTTGTACTCTTGCAACATCCAGAATACATCGGATGGATTAGTAGAAACATTGTTCATTGAAACGTTGAATTTTACTTTTGCAACTTCTGGAATTTATGAAGTATGCATACAATTCAGATTATAAACATATAATACACTACGTAATATATACATTATACAATGTACCTCTTTGCGCCACAATTTTTAATTACACTGAAACCTGGATTTGAGTCCTCTAGATTTCTATGAGTCGAAAAGATCTTCTGGACTCCTCACCTCTCCCAGTGGGCAAAAAAAACATGGATATCTTGAGGACGTCTTAAAGACAAGCACGCTGATGAAACATGGATTTGAGTCCCCTAGATTTCTGGCCTTCTGAGAAGTTAGGTCGCTCCCAAATTTAGAAAAGGGGAGCCCAGTGGGCAAAAAGACATTGACATCCTGAGAACATCCTAAATACATCCTTAGGACGTCCATGTCAGTCCAATTGATGTCCAAAAGATGTCTCATGTCCTAAAGACGTCTTTCAGGCATGGGACGTCTTTTGGACATCAATTGGACTGACATGGACGTCCTAAGGATGTATTTAGGATGTTCTCAGGATGTCAATGTCTTTTTGCCCACTGGGCTCCCCTTTTCTAAATTTGGGATTGACCTAACTTCTCAGAAGGACAGAAATCTAGGTGACTGAAATCCAGGTTTCAGGGTCGCATCCCATGGATCCGGAATGCGTTGCGTTTTGGCGTAAAATCATGAGAGTGAGAGAGACGCACCATCATTACTATCTCTCTCACTCTCATGATTTTACGCCAAAACGCAACACTTTCCGGATCCATGGGATGCCACCCTGAATGTACTTGTTACAAATTACAATTACCGGCGATCATTTGTATTATTTGTAAAATAAAATAATTTATCTGTATCCCGTGTGGAAATTGTCCAGCTTGGCCATTTTTAAATCTTGGTCCCCTAGAAGTTGGGATATCTTGTTGCATCCATAATATTCCCCGGACAATTGTATCGTCCATTTACCACCTCTTTTTCCTTTGTTTCAAAAACAGTTATAGATTAGACTTGTTTACTACAGAAGGCGGTGGCATTAGATAGATTTATATGGCTGGTAATATAAATGCGGCCAATAAAATATCTGTCGTCACCTTATCTTACGAAACCATTTATTTTTTCGTAACTATTATAAAACACAGATTATAATAAGCAAACAACAAGCTCTGTTCTTATATTAATTTCGTCTTTTACGCGTCTTCAGTTGCAGGTAATTGTAACTAGTGGAATTCCATCATCTCAACGTATAATTAAGTCAATAAAATGTTGGAGAAAATATATTTGTATTTTCTCATTCTCTGTGCCATTTCTTCTCGGATAGTTTTTGGCACATTCGTAGAAGATGATATTGGTAAGTATTATAATATCCTCAAACAATTTTATCTGGAGTTAAGGTAGAGATTAATTGATCATAAACTTGAAGAGAAATCATCGAATCTTCTCGTACGAGAAAAACGTGTTATTAGTCGAACTCCAGATGAAGACATACCAGTTGGTATGGGAGATGTTTCCTATCTTGCAAATATCAGAAAAAATAAACGTCTACATTGTGTGGGATCTATACTCTCACATCACACTGTCATCACTGCTGCAAGATGTGTAGCTTCTGATCTACGGAATTACGAAGTTGTCTGTGGTTCAACACTTGGAAATAAAGGTGTACCTCATGCTATAACGCACAGAGAAATACGTGGCCATGATCCATCTACATTATCTATATTTCAGAAGGGTATTGCCCTAATTCAAGTTGAACCTTCCATCAAATACAGGAATACTGTTTCCTATATAAATTTGCACGCCGAACCTGTACTCGCCGGTGTGAGTGGTACTATTAGTGGATGGGCAAGCTTCGTTTATGGAGGATCGTAAGTTGTCAATAATAATATATTAAATGCAGTAAATGACAATTATGTTAAGTAAATCTTAATTTTGACTGGATATGCATGCTTCATTAATATAATAGGGTAGAACAGAAATGACGGCATTGAAACACATAGCAGTAAATTTCGATTGACAAGGAAATAGAAAGAGATAGATGAGGATTCAGGAGAGATTAAAAGGGATAGAAAAGTGGGATTAAAAGTGATTGTTGCGAATTTTGATTGAAAAAAAAAGATAGAAAAGTATAGGCGATAATAGGAGAGAGATAGACAGGAATAAAGAAGTGGGGATTGAAAGGGATAAGAGAAAATTATGATTGACATTGAGACCGAAACCGATAGACTAGAATAAGCGAAGAATAGAAAGGAATATAGATATGGCGGTTAAAAGAGACAGGCTTAGATGGTGATTGAAATGGAGATAGAAAAGGATAGAAAGGTATATACAATATGGATTGAAATGAAGATAGAAAAGTATAGACAGGTATATACAGAGATAGAAAGAGATAGAAAAGTGGGGACTGAAACTAATAGGAGAGAACGGTGATTGACAACGAGATAGAAAGAAATAGACGGGGATAGATAAAAGATAGAAAGAGATAGAGAAGTCCGGATTGAAAGAGATTGGAGACGACAGCGATTGACCAGGAGATAGAAAGAGATAGACGGGGATGGACAAAAGATAGAAAGAGATAGAGATGTGGGGATTAAAGGAGATAGGCGTTCATATGGAATGAGATGGATGTAGAAAGAGATAGGCGGAGTTAGACAAGGGATAGAAAGAAATCGAAAAGATGAGATTCAAAGAGATAAACGCGAATGTGGATTGAAATGGAGATAGAAAGGGATAGAAACCTGAAAATTAAAAGAGATGAAAGCGAATCAAGATTGACACGAAGATAGAAAAGGATAAACAGGTATATACAGAGATAGAAAAAGATAGAGAAGTGAGGATTGCAAGATATTGGAGTGAAATAGTTAAGAGATAGAAAGGAATAGAAAAGAGTCGATTCAAAGTGCAGAGCCTGAATGTGGATTGAAATTGAGATAAAAAGGGATAGAGAACTGAAAATTATAAGAGATGTAGGCGAATTAAGATTTATAAGAAGGTAGAAAAGGATAGACACGTATATACAGATATTGAAGGAGATAGAGAAGTGAGGATTGAGTCATAGGAGAGAACGTCGATTGACGAGAAGATGGAAAGAGATAGGTGGAGATATACAAGAGATATAAAGATACCCGTGTATAAATTCCCAAACCTGGCCCAGGCCAGTGATGGAACACAGAACCTGACCGGGCCCACACCTGGCCCGATCTGGCCCAGACTTTTCCCGATTTAGCCAGATCTGGGCCCGATTGGGTTCCGCGTTCCATCGCTGGTTTGAAATCACCCGATCTGGGCCCGACAGGGGCCACAACAAAATTTCTACACGGGTATAGGCGGAAATAGACAAGAGATAGAAAGGAATAGAAAAGAGGAGATTGAAAAATATGGGCCTGAACATGGATTTAAATGGCGATAGAAAAGGATAGACAGGTATATACAGTGATAGGAGAGAAATTTTATTGACGAGGAGATAGAAAGAGATAGAGCATTGGAAATTGAAAGGGATAGGCGGGGATGGACAATAGATAGAAAGATATAGGCGGAGATAGAAAAGAGATAGAAAGGAATAGAAAAGAGGCGATGTAAAGAAATGAGCCTGAATATGGATTGAAATGAAGATAGAAAAGTATAGACAGGTATACACAGAGATAGGAAGAGATAGAGAAGCGGGGATTGAGAGTGATAGAAGAGAACGTCGATTGACGAGCAGATAGAAAGAGATAGAGAATTTGAAATTGAAAGAGATAGGCGGGGATAGACAAGAGATAGAAAGATATAGGCGGAGATAGGTAAGAGATAGAAACGAATAGAAAAGAGGAGATTGAAAGAGATGGGCCTGAATATATATTAAAATGGAGATAGAAAAGGATAGACAGGTATATACAGAAATAGAAAGAGATAGAGAAATGGGGATTGAAAAAGATAGAAAGAGATACAGTAGTGGAGATTGAAAAAGATAGGCGTTAATGTGGATAGAAACGGAGACAGACGAGAGATAGAAAGGGATAAACAATCATTATCCGTTTTTATTTTAGAGATAGAAGAAGACACAATTATTATCTTGCTTTATTAATCTAACCACTGTTTTCCTCACAATTTCAGATGTGAATCGAGATTTCCTCATAAACTACGATCAATCAATGTGCCGATAATGAACCATCAGGAGTGTCATAATATCTACCGTGGTCTTTTTTCAATTACAGATGAAGTTTTTTGCACTTATCATGCACAAAAACAATGTGGTTTGACTGATCTCGGTGCTCCATTTGTTATTAACAATAAACTTGTTGGGGTTCATATTGGAGGAATTGACACAGCAGGAAGGGTGCTGCCCATTAAGCCTGACGTTTTTGTTCTGTTACAACATTCGGAATATAGGCAATGGATTCACACAAACATTGTTGATTAAAACGTTGAATTCCACATTTGCAACTACAGTCGAAGCTCATGTTAGTGACCAGCTCGGTTGGTCGGCCGCTAACACGGGCGTATAACGTTTTCATTGTACTGCTTAGTTCCAGGAGTCTCTCTTCCTGCCCCACTGAACACCTGACCAACTATATATACAGTACCGCCAATTCTACGGAACCGCTAAGACGAGCGTCGCTATCGTGAGCTTCGAATGTATCGAAATTCATAGAAAATGATTAATACTTAGTTGATAAGTAGATAATACACACGAAATACATACAGTGTACCTTATTCGCAAAATCTGTACAAAAATAGCATCTACAATATTTTTTCTGTGTAGAAAGCTTTATTTTTTAACTATACAATATTGACAATTGTAACCAGCTCTTTTACCTTCGTTTCAAGAACAGTTATAGATTAGACTTTTTTACTACCAATAAAATATCTCTCGTCACATTCTCTGTCGAAACCATTTATTTATTCACACATATTATAAAGCACATATTAGAATAAGCAAACAACTACCTCTGCTCTTATTTTAGTTTCGTCTTTGATGCTTTTTGATCGCAAGCAATTGAAAGTTGTGTAATTCCACCATCTCAACGTATAATTAAGTGAACAATATGTTAGAGAAAGTATATTTTTCTTTTCTCATTCTCTGTGCCATTTTTTCTCCAATAGTTTTTGGGAGATTCGTAGAAGATGATATTGGTAAGTATTATAATATGATGTCCTCGATAATTATATCTGGAGTTAATGTAGAGATTAATTCATCATAAATTTGCAGGGAAATCTTCGAATCTTCTCGTACGAGAAAAACGTGTCATTAGTCGAACTCCAGATGAAGACGTACCAGTGGAGGTTGGAGATGTTCCCTATCTCGTAAATGTTAGAAAAAATAGACATCTGCATTGTGCGGGATCTATACTCTCAGAACACACTGTTATTACTGCTGCACGTTGTGTTCCTCTTGCACTAATGTATTACGATATTCTTTCTGGTTCAACAATTGGAAGTAAAGGCATATTTCACAATATAACGCATAAAGAAGTGCATGGCCATGATCCGTCTAGATCATCTTTATTTTGGACGGGTATTGCCCTAGTCAGAGTTAGTCCTCCCTTCAGATATAGAACCACTGTTGTCAATATAAATTTGCACGTTGAACCTGTACTCCCGGGTGTGACAGGTAAAATCAGTGGTTGGGGAAGCTCCATTTATGGAGGATCGTAAGTTGTCAATAATAATCTATTAAATACAAAAAATGATAATTATGTCAAGTAAATCTCCATTTTGCCTGGATATGTATATGTTTAATTTTATCTAAATACAGTTTTTCTCACAATTTCAGAGTTGAATCGAGATGTTCTCGTAAACTACGAACAATTACTGTGCCGGTAATGAACCAGCAGGAGTGTCGAAATATCTACCGTGATCATTTTCCAATTACAGATGCAGATTTTTGTACTTATCATTCACAAAAACAATGTGCCCATACTGATATTGGTGCACCTTTTGTTATTAACAATGAACTTGTTGGGGTTCATATTGGAGCAATTGAGACAGCAGGAAGGGAGCTTTCCGTTAAGCCTGACGTTTTTGTTCTGCTGCAACATTCGGAATACAGGCAATGGATCATCAGAAACATAATTCCTTAAAACATTAAATTAGACTCTTTTAACGATCGAAATTCTTGCAAAATGGTGCAACATGTACTTTATTCGAAAGCATTATTTTTCAATTATAATGTCAAAAAATTAACCGCTATCATGTGTATTTTTCTGTATAATGAAAAGAAGTTACGTGTATATGAAAAAAGCTGTCATGTTTGATTAACTTCATTCCTTATGTGGGGCAAAATTCACCGAGTTTACCACCCAAAACAATGGATTGCACTGAATATTTTTCTTCACATGGTAAAGGGAAATCATTGTAAAGGGAAAGGGAAATTGTAAAAGGAAATGCTAAAGGGATGGGGTAAACGGAAAGGGTAAAAGGAAATGGTAAGGAGAAACGATAAAGGGAAATATTAAAGGGAAATTAGGATAAAAGAAACTCATGATGAAGGAAAAAGGTGAGGCGAAAATGTAAAGATAAATAGTAAAGGGAAATGGTAAAAGGAAATGCTAAGGGGAAATGATAAAGGCAAATGATGAAGGGAAATAAGGGTAAAAGAAACTCATGATAAAGAGAAAAAGTGAAGGGAAGTGTTAAAAAGAAATCGCACTAGAAGAAACCCATAATAAGGGGAAAAGGTGGAAGGAAATGGCAAAGGTATATCATGGTAAAGGAAAATCGTGAAGGAAAGTGGTAAAAGGGAATGCTAAGGGGAAATGGTAAGTGGAAACGATAAACGGAAATATTAAAGGGAAATCAGAATCAAAAAAACTGATGAAAAAGGGAAAAGGTGAAGGGAAATTTTAAAGATAAATAGTAAAGGGAAATATTAAGCGTAAATGGTAAAGGGTAACAATGAAAGGAAATATTAAAGGAAAATCAGGGTAAGAGAAACTCGTGATAAAGAGAAAATGTGAAGGGAAGTGGTAAAGGGAAATGGTAAAGGGAAATTGTATAGGGGAATGACAAGGGAATACGCCAAAGGCAACTGGTAAAGGGGGATCATTTGAAAGGGAAATCATGGTAAATGAAAATAGTAAAAGCTAATGGTAAAAGGAAATGATAAAGGGAAATGGTAAGGAGAAACGATATAGGGAAATATTAAAGGGAAATCAGGATAAAAGACACCCATGATAAAGGGGAAAGGTGAAGGGAAATTTTAAACATAAATAGTAAAGGTAAATTTTAAGAGCAAATGGTAAAGGGTAACGATGAAAGTAAATATTATAGGAAAATCAGGGTAAGAGAAACTCGTGATAAAGAGAAAATGTGAAGGGAAGTGGTAAAGGGAAATGGTAAAGGGAAATGGTGTTGAAAAATGATAAAAGGAAATGGTTAACAAGGAATGATAAGGGAATACGGCAAAGGCAATTGGTAAATGAGGATTATTCTAAAGGTAAATTATGGTAAATGAAAATAGTAAATACTAATGGTAAAAGGAAACGCTAAGAGGAAATGGTAAGTAGAAACGATAAAGGGAAATATTGAAGGGAAATCAGGGTAAAAGAAACTCATGATAAAGAGAAAAAGTGAAGGGAAGTAGAAAATGGAAATAGTAATGTGAAATGATAAAGCGAAATGGTGAAGGTAAATGAGAAAAGGGAATCATTTTAAAGCGAAAAGGTGATGAGAAATGGTAAAGTTAAGTAGTAAAGGGAAATGATAAAGGGAAAAGTTAAAAAGTAAAGCTAAAGTGAAATGGTCAAGGGCAATGGTAAAAGGAAACGCTAAAGGGAAATGGTAAGTAGAAACGATAAAGGGAAATTAGGATAAAAGAAACTCATGATGACGGGAAAAGGTGAAGGGAAATTGTAAAGATAAATAGTAAAGGGAAATCTAAAGGGAAATCATTGTAAAAAGAACTGGGAAAGGGAAATTAGTTAAAAGTAAAAACCAAAGGACAACGTTATAAGGAAATGGTAGAAGGAAATGCTAAGGGGAAATGGTAAAGGGAAATATTGAAGGGAAATCAGGGTAAAAGAAACTCATGATAGAGAGAAAAAGTGAAGGGAAATAGAAAATGGAAATAGTAATGGGAAATGATAAAGGGAAAAGGTAAAAAGTAAAGCTAAAGTGAAATGGTCAAAGGAATTGGTAAAAGGAAATGCTAAGGGGAAATAGTAAAGTGAAACGATAAACGGAAATATTAAAGGGAAATCAGGATAAAAGAATCTCATGATAAAGGGAAAAGGTGAAGGGAAAAGATAAAGTTAAATAATAAAGGGAAATGATGATGGGAAATATTAAAGGGAAATCAGGGTAAAAGAAACTCACGATGAAGAGAAAAGGTGAAAGGAAGTGAAAAAATGGAAATAGTAAAGGGAAATCGTAAAGGGAAATGGGAAAAGCAAATCATGGTAAAGGGATATCAATAATATATTAATATTTTAATGATACTGTTATGTACGGACACTTTTTGGCCCCACTCTGAAACCGTTGGATTGAATAGAAGTGTGCGTTCTCATTGTGAAAATCCGGTGAGCCTCTTGAGTCTTGCGTCTTGCGTTTAGCCCCTTCAATCTCTCTCTCTCTCGGGGATCCCTGACCTCGCGGTCTGCTTTAATTACGTTTGTCATTTTGTATCTTGGCGTCTGTCTCATTATGAAGAAAGTTCCCCGAGTTAACACCGCGTTGCGAACCTAGGTGGCCTCTTTCTGGTAACGGCATCATATCACCAGCTATAAGTCGGCGAACGTATCATCAGCGGAGGACGGAGGTTGCGAGCAAGCAAGGAACCAAAGCAAGCAAGCAAACAAGCAGGGAAACAAGCAACCAGCCAACCAGGCTGCGAGTGTACCAAGCAACCAACCAGCCGGCCAAAGTCATGAGCCCCCTTTACCCACCTTTACTTCACCTTACCTTACGACGTATTGCCCTCCGCGTGCCTCTCTTCGCATCGACGCTCTAGATCTTCGGATAAGAGCGAACAGCATTTTAGCGGTTCCTTACACACCAGACATCCGTTCGCTTACCCTCGTGTAACGAGAGAGCGCATTTTCACCGCAAAGTGTCAAGCCACGAGGATGGGCAGGTCAGCCGAATCGGGCGTAGACTCTTCAACTTCAAGTCTTCACGTTTCACGAGGAAGCAAAAGGAAAGAAGTAATTAGTAATTATCTGCGTTTACGCGGTATAAAGAGTCAAGACCTTGAAATTTCTTCAAGTCGATTTAAATTACCCAAAATCACTTAAAATCTTTTGAAATTCTCTATGAAAGGGTTGTGGTCAAGAAAAAAGGAGGTTTTACCCTTTTGAAAAATCCGACAGATACGGTCTCAAATTCCGACGTCATTTTCCTTTACATTTCTCTTTACTATTTCTATTTGCCATTTCCCTTTACCATTTCCCTATATCATTTGCCTTTAACATTTTCCTTTAGCATTGCCCTTTACCATTTCCCTTGATCATCGTTCTTCTTTACCATTCCCTTTTACCATTATTTCCCTTTACCATTTACCTTTGCTACTTCCCTTTACAAATTCCTTATTTCCATTTTCCATTTCCTTTTACCATTTCCCTCTACTATTTTTTTCACCATTTCCTTTACGATTTTCATTTACCATGATTTCCCCTTACCATTTCCCTTTATCATCATTCTCCTTTATCATTTCTCTTACTATTTCCACTTAATATCATTATTTAACATTTGCTTTTAAACTTTCGCTTTAACATTTCTTTTCTCGAATTCCTTTCACCATTTCTCTTTACCATTTCTATTTATCATTTCTTATTACCATATCCCCTTTCCATAATTTCCCTTTATATTTCCCTTTACTTTAATTTCTCTTTTCAATTTTATTCATCATTTCCATTTACAACATGTGTTTACCTTTTCTTTTAACCATTTTCCTTCACAATTTCCATTTATCAATATTTCCCTTTAACATTTCCCTTTACTATTTCCCTTCACCATTTCCTTTTACCATGATTTCCTATTACCATTCCCTTTTACGATTATTTTCCTTTAACATTTTCCCTTTGTTACTTCTCTTTACGATTTTCTTATTTCCATTTCCCATTTCTTTTTACCATTTCTATTTCCTATTCCCATTTATCATTGCCTATTACCATTTACCTGTTCCATAATTTTCCTTTAACATTTTCCTTTGTTATTTCTCTCTCCAATTTCCCTATATTATTTACTTTCACCATGTCTATTTACCACTTGACTTTAACATTTCCTTTAATTATTATCGCTTAGCATTTCCTTTACGATTTCCATTAACAGGATTTCTGTTTATCATTTCCCTCTACCATAACTTCTCTCTACCATTTTCCTTCACCATTTCCATTTACGACTTGTCTTTACTAATTCTTTTAACCATTTCCCTTTACCATTTCCTTTATTATTTCTATTTTCCAGAATTTCCCCTTACCATTTCCCTTTACCACTTCCATTTACCTTTACAATTTCCCTTTATCATTTCTTGTTAAGATTTCCATTTACCATTTCCCTTAATCATTTCCTTTTACTAATTCATTTAACCATTTCCCTATAACATTTCCCCTTACAATTTCCTTTTATTGTAATTTCCCTTGACTATTTCCCTTTACCATTTCTGTTTACCATGATTTTCCTTTACAATTTCCCATTACCATTTCCTTTTACCATTATTTCCCTTTACCATTTCCCGTTGTTACTTCCCTGTACGTTTTCCTTGTTTCCATTTCCTTTTACCATTTCTCTTTACAATTCCCATTTATCAATTCCTATTACTATTTCCCTTTTACATAATTTCGCATTAACATTTCCCTTTTTTATTTTCCCTTACAATTTTCCTATACCATTTACCTTTGCCCTGTCTACTTACCACTTGTCTTTACCATTTCCTTTAATCATTATCACTGAGCATTTTCTTTACGATTTCCATTAACAGGATTTCCCTTTACCATTTCCCTCTACCATAATTTCTCTCTATCATTTTCCTTCACCATTTCCATTTACATCTTGTCTTTACTAATTCTTTTAACCATTTAGCTTTATCATTTACCTTTAAAATTTCCCTTTATCATCATAATCCTTTAACATGTCCATTTACCATTTACCTTTAAGATGTTTGTTTATTCTGCCTTTATCATTTCTCTTTACAATTTCTATTTATCATTTCTCTTTACCATGATTTTCCGTTGCCATTTTCCTTTACCATATCCTCTTAAGATTTCCTTTTACCGTGATTTCCCTTTACTATTTCCCCTTACCACTTCCTTTTACAATGATTTCCCTTTACTACTTCCCTTTATGATTTCCCCTTACTGTTTTCCTTTGCCATGATTTTCTTTTACAATAATTTCCCTTTGAAATGTGAAGAGCCATAGTTTATGCTCTTTTTTTAAAATGAAAATTAATGTATCACTGCTTTTCCCAAAAGCGGTGGACCATTTTCGGAAGTTTATCCCAAGTCAAACCCTGCACCCTGATCACTTCTTCGATCCAGAAAATCCAGAACTCAATCTAAATTCCAGATAGCAGAAAATTCTTCAGTGGCTTGATAAAATCTCTTGCTGGAGGTCGATAAGGGGTCCTTAGGTACGTGGCAGGTTACAAGTGTACATGCACTTAACGTACGCGTTCTTTCGTTCTTAAGTTTCGCACAAGGCCCTTACGCACTTGGCTCTAAGCACGGTGCATACGTAAGCACGTAGATGCCGCGTGTCGATGTGGGTAGGGTTATTAGCCCAGAAAGCAAGGCCCCCACTTCCGGTGTAGGCACTTTAGTTCGAGAGTTTCTTAACCCCTTCTTACATGACTCTCTGCTTGGCCTGGCCTGGCCTAGCCTACCTTGCCTTGCCTTGTCTTGC
Organism: Synergus umbraculus; assembly: GCA_900474325.1. Classification (NCBI taxonomy): domain Eukaryota; kingdom Metazoa; phylum Arthropoda; class Insecta; order Hymenoptera; family Cynipidae; genus Synergus; species Synergus umbraculus. The sequence continues at coordinate 14,486 of UCOK01016002.1, forward strand.
CTTGCCTTGCCTTGAGCCTTCCTTCCTTGTATTTTGCGTCTCTTACGAGAACCAAGTAACTCAGAAACATCAGAGGAAATACAATGTGCATTGCCGTCGGCAAATGACTCCAGGGAATCTGGTTAACAAATGTCATAGTTGAAAATAGATGGGATAACAACTTCAAAGTTATTCCTTTTCCTTTTTCTTTTTTTACGTCCAGTGAGGAAAGGGATCGATTATAAATTAAGTCATTATATTTTCAATAATTCCTCCCCCTCCAACATATTGCAACGTCATTATTTTTCAGATCTTCACAACTTTATTGTTTTTCCAAGATTTTTTTTTATTGAGTTATTACTTTGATAAATTGTTTTAAATACTTTTTTGGAATTTTATAAAGGATTTCAAGAGATTTTAAGTGATTTAACGGGATTTCAAGAGATTGTAAGGAATTTTTGAGGATTATACAAATAATTCAAGAGATTTTCAGATATCAAGTCGTCTTAAAGGACTTCAGGAGATATTAAGGAATTTAAATGGATATAAAAAGGTTACAAAAGATTTTCAGTGATTTTTAAGGAAATTAAAGCGATTTCAAGAGATTTTAAGTTATTTTATGAATTTAACAGGATTTAAAAACTGGATTTCCGAAGATATAAAAATTTCTTATAGGATTTCAAGAAATTTTAAGGAATTTTTTAGGATTATACACATAATTCAAATGATTTTAAAAGAGTATAAAAAATTTAAAGGTTTTTAAGTGATTTCAAAGGTATCAAGACATTGGAAAGAATTTCAAGAGACTTTCATAGATATCAAGTCGTCTTAAAGGACTTCAGGAAACGTTAAAGAATTTAAAGTGATTTCAAAAGGTTTCAAGAGATTTTAAGTGATTTTTTAGGAAATTAAGGCGATTTCAAGAAATTTCAAGTTATTTTATGAATTTAAAGTGATTTAAAGAGATTTCAGAAGACATCAAAATTTCTTATAGGATTTCATGAAATTTTAAGTGATTTGAAATAATTTTAAAAGAATTCAAAATAGCTTCTACATTTTTGGGTAATTGAAAAATATTTTTAAGTATTTTAGGGAATTTGAGGGGTTTTTAAATGAATCCAAATAATTACAATTGATTTTAAGGAATTAGTCAGAAATTTCGAAGAATTGTACATAATTTTGAGATTTTCAGGAGGTTTGATAGATTTCAAAACATCTAAAAGAATTTCAAGAGATTTTAAGTTATTTTTAGGAATTTTTGAGGAATATCAAAAAATTCAAACGAATTTAGAAGAATATCATGACATTTAATGTTTTCCAAGAAATCTTAAGTGATTTCAATTAATTTTAAGGAATTTTTGAAAAATTTATAAAGAACTCAAAATAGTTTCAAGGATTTTAGAGATCTACCATCTTTTTTGAATTTCTGACATCGAATTCGTAAAAACCCGTCAGTAATAGAATTTGACTCATTTTATGAACATTTTATAATTTGGGCCAGTTTTTCGTGGTTTGGTCCAGTGGAAAAAAAAGGTCTGAAACTGTTTACAGTTTAAGTCAGTTTTTAGGTTGAATTTAAGTTTAAGCCTGTTAAAATTAAGTAAGATAAGATTTAAATTAAGTTTAAGTAAGGCTTAAACTTAAATTCAGCATAGAAACTGTCTTAAGCTTACAATTTACAGTTTAAGTCAGTTTTTAGGCTGAATTTAAGTTTTAAGATTTTTTTGTCTTAAAACAAGACGAAAAACTAATTTAAGCTTAGAGTTTACAATTTAAATTAGTTTTTAGGCTGAATTTAAGTTTAAGTCTGTTAAAATTAAGTAAGGTAAGACTTAAATTATGTTTAAGTAAAGCTTAAACTTAAATTCAGCATAGAAACTGTCTTAAGCTTACAGTTTACAGTGTAAGTCAGTTTTTAGGCTGAATTTAAGTTTTAAGACTTTTTAGTCTTGAAACAAGACTAAAAATTGACTTAAGCTTACAGTTTGCAGTTTAAGTTAGTTTTTAGGCTGAATTTTAGGCTTCAGTCAGTTAGAATTAAGTACGGTAAGACCTGAATTAAGTTTAAGTAAGAGTTAAACTTAAATTAAGTAAAGTAAGACTAAATTAAGTTTAAGTCATTTTTTAGTCTTGTTTTAAGACTAAGAATTAACTATCCATGAAAATTTCACTTGCTTATCATTAAAAGTGTTTGAGTTATGAATTTTGCAAAAAAGTCCAAATATTCATTTAGCAAAAATAAAAAATAAAAATAATTAAAAGATTTTTCCACAATCGTTTAAAAAACGAAAAAACAAAAAAAATTAAAGATATTTCGAAAATCGTTTAAATTGTTTCTTTTGTATCACTAAATACACAGCTTGACCCATATAGAGAATTTTAAGTGGTATATCTTATTCTGGAATCATAGAAAAAAGAAATTTTTAATTTTTAGGGGAATAAATAGAGGATGGAGAATTTTTCTCCTTCTTAAATAGGCGCGCCTGCATTGTCGGTCACACATTGTGCCTCGCTCGGGTCACAGGTGAGAGATTTAAGAACCGTTTCTCGAGTTCGCCTCACCTGGGAACTTACGTGGAAATGAAATTCAGCTTCGCGAAGCAGGGCATGATTCCGATCGAAGGTTGAAAGTAGCCGTCAGAATTTGAAGAAAATTACATTTTTAAGTGTAGAAAGTCTAAACGTTTACGGAAATGATTAAATGAATCTGGCGCATGTTCCGCAATAATTCAAAATAATTATAATAATTATTAATAATAATTATCTACACATTGACGCTTCTGTGATTTCACAAAATTTGAAGATTTTTATTATTTATTTTAGTTTTTATTTCTTATTTTTTATTTTATTTTCATTTTATATTTTTATTATTTTATTTTTTAATTTTTAAATATTTTTTATATATATTTTTTAATAATATCAAAATTTTATAAAGGATTTCGAAAGATTTAAAGGTTATTTTAAGGATTTTTTAAAGAATTCAAAAAAAATTCGAATAACTTGAAGATTTTTAAGGAAACTCAAAAATATTCAAAATAGCTTGTTTTTAACTATTTCTAATGATTTTAAATTTTATTTAATTTATTTAATTAATTTTTAAAATTTTATTTGTTTTTATTATTTATTTTTAAATTTTACTTTTTATGATATTAAAACATCTTAAAGAAATTAAAGATTTTAAGGAATTATTAAGAAATTACAAAAAAATAAGTTTTAAGATTTTCAAAAGTTTTCAAATTTTTTTGAGTTTTTTTTTATATCCTTAAAATTTGATATCCTTGGAATTCCTTGAAATACTTTTTAAAAAATTTTGAGTTCCTTGAAACTGTTAAAACTGTTCTGAATTCCTTAAAAATTCTTTGAAAAATCCTTCAAATCACTTGCAACCCCTTAAAATTACGCAAAATATTTTGAAGTACTTGAACAAATTTTGATGTCTTCATATTCATAAGATTACTTGCAATATCTTGAAATCGTTTTAATATCTTGCCCCTAATTAGTTTTTCTACCTAGTCCATGATTAGGTTTCCTATCTAGCCCCTAATTAGTTTTCCTATTTAGCCCCTAATTTGTTTTTATATCTAGTCCCCATATAGATTTTCTATCTAGCCCCTATTCAGTTCTTCTATCTAGAGCCCTAATAAAATTAGGGCAAGCCAGATAGATCCCTTTATACGCCCAAGTAAAATTTATACCCGGATAACTGAGTTATGCGGGTTGTAATAACCCAGATTATAAAACAATTAATATTTTTCAAGATAATTAATTATAAGGTTGTGTGTTTTTAAGGAATAGCGGAAAGTGTATCTGTATCGTAATGAGTCCATCTACTCGCGTGATTAATAATGAAAGAAGCTCATTAGTAATGCAGATTTTCCACTTCGCCATCTTCTCTCGCGTAATTATGATTACGCCGCGATTGAACTCAAGATAGACGAATTAGCGTCGTGATTAAACACGAAAATAGGATGGGAACGCAGTCCTAGCGGCGGGGCTGATTTTCATCGTAATATATTAATTCTTGGCGTGCTGTGTGTCCATTAAAATCCGATGTGATGTGTGCCTTGTGAGCCGGAAGGTGTAAAAATAAATCTTCACCACCTGATTTTTATCCCAAGATCGAAGATTTTAATGATAATCTAAAGTTTTCTCTCGAACTGGATTCAGTACCAAAAGTTGTCGACGGTTTTCAATTTTTTCAAAAAAATTCCTGTACAGTGTACGGGAATCTGTGTTTCGGTGGTACAGGAATCTAAAAAAAATTGCAAAGAAAAATGTACAGGAAGCCATACTGAATCCTGTACAGAGTTCTGTACGAATTCCTGTTTTTCATCTAGTCCCTAATTAGTTTTCTATCTAGCCCCTAATTAGGTTTTCTATCTAGCCCCTAATTATTTTTCCTATCTAGCCCCCAAATAGTTTTCCTATCTAGCCCCTAATTAGTTTTCCTATCTAGCACCTAATTAATTTTCCTATCTAGTTCCTAATTAGTTTTTATTTTTTTGGCTATGGCGAATCCCGATAAGGAATAAATTCGCTTTGATCTATTATTTATTCAATAAAATCTAGAAAGTTAAAAAACTTAAACCTAGAAAGAAACCTGTAGAGAAATCTGGGAAAATATTCATGTATATAAAAATAATTTCATCTCGAAAATCAACTTTTGGGATTTTCGGGCTTTAACCCCTCAATATGCAAAGTAGATGGCCTCTGCTCTCTTTGTAACGTATGAAACCTAGTTTTCTCCGTTCCAGTCCCATGGAGCTTGGTCACCTGGAGAGTTACTATGCCCAATTAACCCTTTGAGAACCGTACACTTCCCGGGCATTGCCGCTTCCGACGTCGCAATAGTTTTCGTCATAATTTCTTCGCCGCCGTCAAGATGATTTCAATCTCAGAATAGGAGCCTTTAGAGATTTTCTTCGATCTTCAGAAATAATTATTATAAACAGAAAATAAAAATAATTGACTGAAAAGAGTAAAATTCAATTCATTAGCTGAAAATTCCTGTACAGGTTTTATTAAATTATTTTGTAAAGGAAACTATGGAAGGATTCTGTACAAACAAAAAAAAACTTTTAAAGATCCTTTACGGAAACCTGTATACTTTCCTGCAAGATTTCCTGTCCAGGAAAAGTTCGAACTGATTCGGATTGAAACGGATAAAAAAATGAGATGAGGTTCGGATTAAAAGTTCGAATTGATTCGGATTAAAATTTTGGTACTGATTTTCCTCGGATTAATTTGAATTGAAGACTAGAATGATTCGGATTTAAAAAAGTTCGAATATATTTAAAATTCACTTGGATTCAACGTTCCTAATTGATTCGGATTGAAAATTTGGTTCGGATAAGTATCAGATTCATTCGGATTGATTCGGATTGAAAATTTGGTTCGTATAAATATCAGATTCATTCGGATTGATTCGGATTAAAAAGTTGGTGCCGATGAGATTCAAATTAACTTTGATGAATAGGATTTTTAGAAAAAATCGGATAGCTTCGGATTCATTCGGATTGAAAGTTTCGGATTGGTTAGAATTAAAAATTTATTTCAGATGAGCTTTGAATTCATTTGGATTAAAAAGTTAGTGCCGATGACCTTCAGATTCACTTGGATTGAAACGGATCAAAAAATATTTGGGACTATGTTTGGATTAAATATACGAATTTATTCGGATAAAAATTTTGGTACCGATAAGCTTCCGATTCATTCGGATTAAATTAGAATAAAAGAAAATTTTCGTATAAGCCTCGTATTCATTTAGATTCAACATTCCGGATTAATTCGGATTGAAAATTTGGTTCAGATAAGTATCAGATTCATTCGGATTGATTCGGATAAAAATGTTGGTACCGATGATGAGCTTCAGATAAATTCTGATGAATAGGATTTAAAAAAAATCAGATAGCTAGGATTCATTTGAATTGAATCGGACATAAAAAATCGGAAAAGTTTCGGATTAATTCGGATTGAAAGTTCTGGGTTGATTAGAATTGAAAATTTGATAAAGATAAGCTTTGAATTCGTTCGAATTGGTTTGGATTAAAAATTTAGTCCCGATGACCTACAGATTCACTAAGATTGAAACCGATTACAAAATATTTGGGACTATGTTAGGATTAAATTTTCGAATTGGTTCGAATTAAAATTTTGGGACTGATTTTCCCCTGATCAATTTGAATTCTAGATTCGGATAAATCGGATTTAAAAAAATTTTCGGATCAGATTTGAATTTATTCGAATTCTATCGGATTAAAAAAAATTTTTCGATTCATTGGAATTGAATCGGATTAAACCTTCTTTGGATCATTTGGATTTAATGTTTCGGATTGATTCGGATTTGAAACTTTGGTTCTGATAAGTTGCGGACTCATTTGGATTCAACTGCCTTAATTAATTCGGATTGAAAATTTGGTTCTGAATTTTGGTGCCGATAAGCTTCCGATTCATTCGGATTGAATTGAATTAAAAAAATGGGATGAGGTCGGATTAAAAGTTCGAATTAATTCAGATTAAAATTTTGGTACTAATTTTCTTCCGATTAATTCGAATTAGAGATTCGCATGATTCGGATTAAAAAAAAGTTCGGATAACGTTCGAATTAAATCGGATTGAAGCGGATTGTAATCCGTTCAGAAAAATATTTTAAAAAGAATGAATGTATAAAGGGCCTCAAATAAACATTGTCAGATAAACTTCGAGTTGTATTTCGTGTCAGTCAACCAAATGTCCATTTCCATTCGCATCGAGTGGTTTCAGTCACAATTAGCATAAATCTAGAAATTTTTTCTTGTCGAGTGAAATGCGTTTAAAGCGAAGAGATCGGAACGATTCGTTCTTGATATATCGTCTCGTCGGTTGCAAATCAAGATTTCTCGACCGTGTCAAGGCTTCTAGGATAGAATGGTTGTCAGAAGACAAAAGTAGAAGTAGAAGTAGAAGTAGTAAATCCTCCGAAGATTCATATTAAGTTCCACACCCTTTAAAAACCATTTTGCTAAGCACAGAACGACCGGAAGTGACGCGGGAATCATTGGTCACGCGCCATTGGACTTCGAAGCGTAATGAACCCTGGTCACTTCAAGGGCCGCAGATAAGAAGAAGTTTACATCTAGAGAAAAATGAAGGAAGAATACCTAAATTCAAATCATATTAGAATTAATTATTAATCCGAATGAATCCGAATGAATCCGCATCTTATCAGAATGCAATTTTCAATCCGAATGAATCCGAAACATTAAAACCAAATGAGTCGAAGAGTTTTTAATCCGATTGAATCCGATTGAATCGGAAGCTCATCGGCACAAAATTTTTAATCTGAGTCCACCAAATTCCGAAAAATTTTTATAATCGGATTGAATTCGAATCTTATCCGAAAATTTTTGTAATCCTTTTTATCCGAATCAACCATTTGAATTAATCAGGGGAAAATCAGTCACAAAATTTTAATCCGAATCAATTCTAACATTTAATACTAACATAGTCCCAAATATTCTTTTAATCCGTTTCAATCCGTGTCAATCTGAAGGTCATGGGTACTAAATTTTTAATCCGAACGAATGCGAATTTTCAATCTGAACGAATGCAAAGCTCATCTGAATCAATCCAAATGAATTTGAAACTTATCCGCACCAAATTTTCAATACGAATTAATTCGAAATGTTGAATCCAAATGAATATGAGGTTTGTACGAAAATTTTCATTTATTCTATTTTAATCTGAAGCTTATCAGAGTTTTTTAATCCGATTCAATTCGAATGAATCCGAAGCTATCCGATTTAAAAAAATCCTATCCATCAGAAATAATCTGAAGCTCATCGGCACCAACTTTTTAATCTGAATCAATCCGAACGCGTCCGAAGCTCATCTGAATCAAATTATCAATCGGAATGAATACGTAGGTCATCCGAAAATTTTGTTTTATTCTTAAAAAAGTGATCCCTAGAATACTTAACTACAATTTCTGTTACAGTATCTGTACATTAAAAATAAACAAACTAACGGAAAAATACAGTTTCAAGAAAACGAATTACTTTTAACTGTTCTGATTTTCACACTCGCGACGTGCGCATTGTTGTGTCGAACGCCGTTACTGGAGGAGGTTGTTGGTACACAAGTATACGGAGGAGAAGCAAGCAAAGAACCACAAGAACTATCGATACACGTAGATTGTGCACTCGAAGATTCGAAAACATTATGTCAATTTTATCTGAATCATATATCTGTACTTAATATAATATCTACCACTTAAAATTGTGAAATTTTTTATTTCACTTCGAATTAGATTGGATTGATTTGGATAGGAATTTTTTATTCGACTACTGATTAGATTCGATTGTTTCAGACTGATTTAGGTAAACCATGAATTTGATCGGATTGATTTCGACAGAAATTTTAGTTTTGACTTCGGATTGATTCGTGTAAATTCGGATATGATTTTTTATTCGATTCCAAATTAGATAGGATTTTTAATTTGACTTTGAATTAGATCGGATTAATTCGAACAGAATTCAGGTGTTTACTTCGAATTGATTCGGATAGGAATTTTTTTTTGACTTTGAATGGATTCGGTTGTGAATTTTTTCATTTGACTTCAGATTAGATCGGATTGATTCGGATTGATGTTAATACGAATTTTTATTTTACATTTCGATGGCAATTTTCGTTTACCTCTGATTGAATCGGATTGATTCACATAAAAATTCTTTATTTGCTTTAAGATAAGATCGGATTAATTCTGATAGGACTAGTTAGGTGGAATTCGTTTTGTATCGGATTGATACTGATAAGAATTCTTTATTTGCCTTAAGATAAGATTGGAATAATTCGGATAGGATATAAAGAGTCGAAAAAAATTCCTATCCGAATCAATACGATCTAATTAGGAATCAGATTAAAAAATCTTATCCGAACCAATCCGATTAATTTTAAGGAAAAAATCATAATTTTTACCTGAATCAATCCGAATCAAACCGAAATGAAAACCCAATTTATATTCCAATCATTTCGATTCATTCTGAAATAAAAATAAAATTTTCTTTATGAATCAATCCAATCCAATCTGAACTCCAAGTCCAAATTCGTATTCGCCTCAATTGGAACAAATCCGATGACCATCTATTTCTTTAAGAATCAATTCGCTCTAATCTGCAGTCAATTAAAAAATACAAATTCTTATTCGCATTGATCCGATACAAACTGAATTCCACCTTACTAGTCATATCCGAATTAATCTGATTGATTGGATCTGATAAATTCGGGTAGGAATTTCGCTTTGAACTCTGATTGGATCGTATTGATGCGGATAAGACTAGTTAGGTGGTATTCTGTTTGTATGAGATTGATTCTGATAAGAATCCGATTATATTGGATTAATTCAGATAAAAATTCAGTTTTTACCTCTGATCGGATAGTTTAGATGCGGATAGGACTTGTTAGGTGGAATTTGGTTTGTATTTCTTATCAGATTAATTTGGGAAGGAATTCGGTTTTACACTCTGATAGAATCGGATAAATTCGGGTAGGAATTTCGCTTTGAACTCTGATTGGATCGTATTGATGCGGATAGGACTTTTAGGTGGGATTCGGTTTGTATCAGTTTGATTCTGATAAGAATTCTTTATTTGCCTTAAGATAAGACCGGATTAATTTGGATAAGACTAGTTTGGTGGAATTCAATTTGTATCGGGTTGATGAATATAAGAATTTGTATTTATAGTTAAATTGATTCGGATAGGAATTCGGTTTTAACTTCTGATTGGATCGTATTGATGCGGATAGGACTTTTTAGGTGGAATTCGGTTTTAACCTCTGATTGGATCGTATTGATGCGGATAGGACTTTTCAGGTGGAATTTAATTTGTATTTCTAGTTCAAATTAATTTTGTTTGGAATTCGGTTTTAACCTCTGTTGGATAGTATTGATGCGGATAGGACTTTTCAGGTTGAATTTGGTTTGTATTTTTAGTTCAAATTAATTTTGGTAGGAATTCGGTTTTAAACTCTGATTGAATCGCATAAATTCAGATAGGAATTCAGTTTTGACCTCTGATTGAATCGTATTGATGCGGATAGGACTTTTAGGTGGGATTCGGTTTGTATTAGTTTGATTCTGATAAGAATTCTTTATTTGCCTTAAGATAAGACCGGATTAATTTGGATAAGACTAGTTTGGTGGAATTCAATTTGTATCGGATTGATGAATATAAGAATTTGTATTTATAGTTAAATTGATTCGGATAGGAATTCGGTTTTATCTTCTGATTGGATCGTATTGATGCGGATAGGACTTTTTAGGTGGAATTCGGTTTGTATTTCTAGTTTCAATTAATTTTGTTTGGAATTCGGTTTTAACCTCTGATTGGATCGTATTGATGCGGATAGGACTTTTCAGGTGGAATTTAATTTGTATTTCTAGTTCAAATTAATTTTGGTAGGAATTCGGTTTTAACCTCTGTTGGATAGTATTGATGCGAATAGGACTTTTCAGATGGAATTTGGTTTGTATTTCTAGTTCAAATTAATTTTGGTAGGAATTCGGTTTTAAACTCTGATTGAATCGTATAAATTCATATAGGAATTCAGTTTTGACCTCTGATTGAATCGTATTGATGCGGATAGGACTTGTTAGGTGGAATTCGGTTAGTATTGGACTGATTCTGGTAAGAATTCTTTATTTGCCTTCAGATAAGAACGGATTAATTCGGATAGGAATAGTTTGGTGGAATTCGTTTTGTATCGGATTAATTCTGATAAGAATTGTTTATTTTCCTTAAGATTATACCGGATTAATTCGGATAAGACTAGTTTGGTGGAATTCGTTTTGTATCGGATTGATGCGAATAAGAATTGGTATTTCTAGTTAAATGGATTCGGATAGGAATTCGGTTTTAAACTCTGATTGAATCGGATAAATTCGGATTGGAATTCAGTTTTGACCTCTGATTGGATCGTATTGATGCGGATAGGACTTTTAGGTGGGATTCGGTTTGTATCAGTTTGATTCTGATAAGAATTCTTTATTTGCCTTAAGATAAGACCGGATTAATTTGGATAAGACTAGTTTGGTGGAATTCAATTTGTATCGGATTGATGAATATAAGAATTTGTATTTATAGTTAAATTGATTCGGATAGGAATTCGGTTTTAACTTCTGATTGGATCGTATTGATGCGGATAGGACTTTTCAGGTTGAATTTGGTTTGTATTTCTAGTTCAAATTAATTTTGGTAGGAATTCGGTTTTAAACTCTGATTGAATCGCATAAATTCAGATAGGAATTCAGTTTTGACCTCTGATTGGATCGTATTGATGCGGATAGGACTTTTAGGTGGGATTCGGTTTGTATCAGTTTGATTCTGATAAGAATTCTTTATTTGCCTTAAGATAAGACCGGATTAATTTGGATAAGACTAGTTTGGTGGAATTCAATTTGTATCGGATTGATGAATATAAGAATTTGTATTTATAGTTAAATTGATTCGGATAGGAATTCGGTTTTAACTTCTGATTGGATCGTATTGATGCGGATAGGACTTTTCAGGTAGAATTTAATTTGTATTTCTACTTCAAATTAATTTTGGTAGGAATTCGGTTTTAACCTCTGTTGGATAGTATTGATGCGGATAGGACTTTTCAGGTTGAATTTGGTTTGTATTTCTAGTTCAAATTAATTTTGGTAGGAATTCGGTTTTAAACTCTGATTGAATCGCATAAATTCAGATAGGAATTCAGTTTTGACCTCTGATTGGATCGTATTGATGCGGATAGGACTTTTAGGTGGGATTCGGTTTGTATCAGTTTGATTCTGATAAGAATTCTTTATTTGCCTTAAGATAAGACCGGATTAATTTGGATAAGACTAGTTTGGTGGAATTCAATTTGTATCGGATTGATGAAAATAAGAATTGGTATTTATAGTTAAATGGATTCGGATAGGAATTCGGTTTTAACTCTAATTGAATCGGATAAATTCGGATTGGAATTCAGTTTTGACCTCTGATTGGATCGTATTGATGCGGATAGGACTTTTAGGTGGGATTCGGTTTGTATCAGATTAATTCTGATAAGAATTCTTTATTTGCCTTAAGATAAGACCGGATTAATTCGGATAAGACTAGTTTGGTGGAATTCGTTTTGTATCGGATTGATGCGAATAAGAATTGGTATTTCTAGTTAAATGGATTCGGATAGGAATTCGGTTTTAAACTCTGATTGAATCGGATAAATTCGGATTGGAATTCAGTTTTGACCTCTGATTGGATCGTATTGATGCGGATAGGACTTTTAGGTGGGATTCGGTTTGTATCAGTTTGATTCTGATAAGAATTCTTTATTTGCCTTAAGATAAGACCGGATTAATTTGGATAAGACTAGTTTGGTGGAATTCAATTTGTATCGGATTGATGAAAATAAGAATTGGTATTTATAGTTAAATGGATTCGGATAGGAATTCGGTTTTAACTCTGATTGGATCGTATTGATGCGGATAGGACTTTTAGGTGGAATTCGGTTAGTATCAGACTGATTCTGATAAGAATTCTTTATTTCCTTAAGATTATACCGGATTAATTCGGATAAGACTAGTTTGGTGGAATTCGTTTTGTATCGGATTGATGCGAATAAGAATTGGTATTTCTAGTTAAATGGATTCGGATAGGAATTCGGTTTTAAACTCTGATTGAATCGGATTAATTCGGATAGGAATAGTTTGGTGGAATTCGTTTTGTATCGGATTAATTCTGATAAGAATTGTTTATTTTCCTTAAGATTATACCGGATTAATTCGGATAAGACTAGTTTGGTGGAATTCGTTTTGTATCGGATTGATGCGAATAAGACTTTTAGGTGGGATTCGGTTTGTATCAGTTTGATTCTGATAAGAATTCTTTATTTGCCTTAAGATAAGACCGGATTAATTTGGATAAGACTAGTTTGGTGGAATTCAATTTGTATCGGATTGATGAATATAAGAATTTGTATTTATAGTTAAATTGATTCGGATAGGAATTCGGTTTTAACTTCTGATTGGATCGTATTGATGCGGATAGGACTTTTCAGGTAGAATTTAATTTGTATTTCTACTTCAAATTAATTTTGGTAGGAATTCGGTTTTAACCTCTGTTGGATAGTATTGATGCGGATAGGACTTTTCAGGTTGAATTTGGTTTGTATTTCTAGTTCAAATTAATTTTGGTAGGAATTCGGTTTTAAACTCTGATTGAATCGCATAAATTCAGATAGGAATTCAGTTTTGACCTCTGATTGGATCGTATTGATGCGGATAGGACTTTTAGGTGGGATTCGGTTTGTATCAGTTTGATTCTGATAAGAATTCTTTGTTTGCCTTAAGATAAGACCGGATTAATTTGGATAAGACTAGTTTGGTGGAATTCAATTTGTATCGGATTGATGAATATAAGAATTTGTATTTATAGTTAAATTGATTCGGATAGGAATTCGGTTTTAACTTCTAATTGGATCGTATTGATGCGGATAGGACTTTTTAGGTGGAATTCGGTTTGTATTTCTAGTTTGAATTAATTTTGTTTGGAATTCGGTTTTAACCTCTGATTGGATCGTATTGATGCGGATAGGACTTTTCAGGTTGAATTTGGTTTGTATTTCTAGTTCAAATTAATTTTGGTAGGAATTCGGTTTTAAACTCTGATTGAATCGTATTGATGCGGATAGGACTTGTTAGGTGGAATTCGGTTAGTATTGGACTGATTCTGGTAAGAATTCTTTATTTGCCTTCAGATAAGATCGGACTAATTCGGATAGGACTAGTTTGGTGGAATTCGTTTTGTATCGGATTAATTCTGATAAGAATTGTTTATTTTCCTTAAGATTATACCGGATTAATTCGGATAAGACTAGTTTGGTGGAATTCGTTTTGTATCGGATTGATGCGAATAAGAATTGGTATTTCTAGTTAAATGGATTCGGATAGGAATTCGGTTTTAAACTCTGATTGAATCGGATAAATTCGGATTGGAATTCAATTTTGACCTCTGATTGGATCGTATTGATGCGGATAGGACTAGTTAGGTGGAATTCGGTTTGTATCGGTTTGATTCTGATAAGAATTCTTTATTTGACTTCAGATTAGATCATATTGATTCGGCAAGAAAGAGTAAAGCAAAAATGTCATAATTCGCGGATCGCGAATCGCTGTATATATATATGCGGGAACCGCAGAAGGTGCGTGTCGCTTCTCGCAGTAGCTGAGGTCGCGAGGAGTCGAGGTGCGCTTAGGAACGAAGTACGATGTAGTACCCAGGCCGGTGTAAGTCAGCACTCAGGATATTTCGTCATTTCCTGCTTCTCACGCGATACAATCTAAATTAACTATGTTCGCTTGGCTAGGCCTCCTCCTTCTTCACCTCCTCCGCCTCCTCCACTTCCCTCATCCTCACCTCCCTCGCGCTCTCGCATCTCTAAGAAAATTTCTTATTTCCTAGCGAGGGCTGCACCGGCTCCGGCTCTTGCCGACAACGTACAGGTCGTATGTACAGGGGGGCTTTCACAATGCTCCCGTTTTGTGGAGCGCGCGAAGGCCGTAAATAATTCGCCTAGGAAAATCCGCCTGTTTAATGTCCATGTGACCGGAAGTGACAACCGGAGGAAAAGGGCTTCGTGGAAAGCGTCAATACGAGTATAACTTCTGTAACCCACTAGTTTCCGCAATTTTGAAAGAAACATTTTCAAAGATATCACACAAGATAATCGCGGGGAAACTTTTTCGCAAAAGTTCAACTATGCCGGAATTTAAATACGATTAGAATACCATCCTTTTCAATGATGTTCTATTATTTATTAGATTTTTAAATTTTTATCCGTTTCAATCATTTCCAATACGTGAAGGGGAATATAATCTGCTCCTATCCGGTTGAATCCGTCTTCATGGAAAAATATTCTATCCTTGTGTATCCTTTTTAATCTAACTAAAAATAATATATCCATATCTATCCGTTTAAATCCGTCGTCAGAGTAAAGATAGAGATATGTTATTAACATAATATTTTGTGGAGAACGGATTAAAGAGGATGGGCAATGATTCAAAGTAATACGTGGGTAGATAAGGATTAGGTCGAGAATAAAAAATGAAGGATTGAAGTGGATAAATAATATAAACGGATAGTAATATATAAAATCGGATATATAAGGATTAAAACGGAGTTACACAGGATAAGAATATGATTCAAGAGGATAAACGGATAACCAACGGATAAAAACGGATCGCTGTGTATTAAAAAGTATTCAAAAGGAATCTTATGGATAGATTACGGATTAAAATGGATAAAGTTACAATCCGTTTACTTTCAGCAGGGCTGATTGGCTCGGATTGTAGAAATTTTGATTTAGATTTCGCATTGATTCGGATAGGAACTTTGATTTTACTTCCGATTAATTCGGATTCATTCGGACAAAAATAATTAGTTGGACTTAGAATTACGTCGAATTGATGCGAATATGAATTTTGGTTATGAGTTCAAATTGATTTGGATAGGAATTTTTTACATCTGATTCGGTCGGATTGATTCAGGTGATAATTTCTTATCATTCGGGTTAGATTAGATTGATTCGAATAGAAATAGTTAGGTAGATTTCGGATTGGAACGGATTTATGCAAATAAAATTTTTTTTTGGAATTCGGATTGTAAGAAATTATTTAGGATTTGAAATTTTGTTTTGAACTCAGACTGAAACGGATTGGCTCGGATAGAAATCTTTGTTTTCATATCAGATTGATTATGACAGAAATTTTGTTTTTTTAATGCGAATTCGGTCTGATAGTTTCGGTTCTGACCTCTGATTGGATCGGATTGATTCAGATAAGATTTTTTTATCTGCCCCCTGATTTTATCGTACTGATTCGAATAGAAATGTTTAAATGGAATTGATTTTTAGAGAAATAGATAGTCCTCGGATTGGTTCTTATTGATGCGAATACGAATTTTGACTTTGAATTCAAATTGGATCGGATAGATTCGTATAGGAATTTTTATTTTAACTTCAGAATGAATCGAATTGATTGGGATAGAAATTGGGTTTTTACTTCGGATTGAGTCGGGTAGATTCGGATAAGATTTTTTATTCAATTCTTAATTAGATGGGATTAGATCGTATTGGTTCGAATAGAAATTTTTTAGTAGATTAAATTAGATTGTATTGTTTCTCTAATTCTAGGCAGACGATGAATTGGATCCAATTTATTCCGATTGGAATTGAGGTTTTTACTTCGAATTGATTCGGATAGGAATTTTTATTTTAAATTCGGATGGGGATTTTCGTTTACCTTTGATTGCATCGGATTGGTTCAAATAAGAATTATTGATTTGACTTAGGATTAGATCGGATTAATTCGGATAGAACTAGTAGGTGGAATTCGGTTTTTATCGGACTGATGCTACTACGAATTTTTGTGTGGATCTCGGATTGGATCGGATTACTTCGGGTAGGAATTTTGGTTTTGTTCTCATTGTCAGATTGAATCGGATTGACTCGAATAGAAATTTATTTTTCACTTCGGATTGCGTCATATTGATTCGGATACAGCTTTTTATAAAAATCCTAACTGAACGAATTGATTCGGATAGTATTTTTTTTATTAAACTCCAGATTAAATCGAATTGATACGAATAGGAATTTTGTATTCTACTCCTGATTAGATCCGATAGGAATATTAGTTTTGACATCGAACTGTCTTACTAGAGATTTTGTAGACACATTTAGTAGATATATTTAGTAAACTTTACTAATTTATTAATAAAGATAATTGTAAATTTTTCTATATATATGATTTTTTTTCGGGTATTTATCGCGGTTTAAAATCAGAGGTCATCGGTCATTAAAACCGAGATTTGGCTTCCCAGGAGGGCCAACCTCAGTAAATCATCGGAATTTGCTACGTGCGTCTTGTAGCAAGTCACTCGTTCCGTCAACGCGTTCTTTTGAAAAGTCTTCAGTGCCACCAAGGAGACTATGTATATATGTATACAATGTTTGTGTATGCGGTAGAGACAAAAGGGATGTCATTAGCGACGTGAAATATCGATTCGTCGATCGATTTTGATCTGAGCTAATGAAGTCTGCACGTCATCCTTTCTCCGCCCTTCTTTTCAGTTCTATCTCGTTCTCTCATCCTTTTTCATTGTTGTTCGGCTCGAATTCTCGCGCGCAATGCCCACGACATTTTGGACCGACGGCTGACCAGTGGTGGACGTTACTACTTTCCTGTCGCGTGACGCTGCACTTGCAATCAGAAAAAATGACAATCGCACGAGTCTCGCGGTTGGATTGAAACGCGAGAGAGTGTCGGATTTCTTGTGTCTTTGTGTTCGAAAGTAATTAAAGGAGAAATTATTTTATGAAATGTGCAATGAAAAGCTTAAAGAGTACTCGGGGGAAACTTTCATTTATTAGGGAACCAAAAAATGTAAGGCCCAAAAATAAATACTAACATATAATACCAAAAAACGATGACATCCAAAAATAAGGCTCAAAATATAACAAAAATACAGTTTCCAAACCATAAGGCCCAAAATGAGACCCAAAAATAAATTCTAACATATAATACTCAAAAACGATGACATCCAAAAATAAGGGTCAAAATATAACAAAAATACAGTTTCCAAATCATAAGGCCCAAAATGAGGCCCAAAAATAAATGAAAAAATATAATGATAAAAATGATGACATCCAAAAATAGGACTCCAAATATAGCAAAAATACAGTTTCCAAACCATAAGGCCCAAAATAATGAGATTGAAAAAACCAGGCTAAAATGTGCGTTCAAAAATAAGGACCAAAAATTGAGTCAAAAGAAAAACATAAGATTCAACTCCATAAAGCTCAAAACCACTATGCCTAGAACCATGCAACCAAAAGACAAAAAACGACAAGGCCAAAAAACTATGAGATCAAAAAGACCCCAAATATAAAAACTAAATAGTTTCCAAAATATAAAGTCTAAAAACTATGATATCCATAAAATAAGGTTCAGAATATGAGATCAAAATTCACATAAATACAATCCCAAAAAAGTTTGTAAAATATAAAACCCCAAATAATGAAAAATATAAAATAAGGCCCAAAAACAATGGCGATGCAGAAAATGAGACCTGAGAATATGAGTTCAAAATAAACCTCACAGTATGAGTTCAAAATAAGTCTCATAATATGATTTAAAAATAAGGCCCAAATAGGTAATAAAATAATAAATACACTAGGTCCCAAAATAGTTTCCAAAACTGAAGGCCCAACAGCCATAACTCCAAAAATAATTGAACAATTTGAGTTTCGGAAGTATAAGGCATCAATTTTAAGTTAATAAAACGATAAGGCCCAAAAGTAATATAAATATTAATTACAAAATAAGACCCTAAAACCACAAGATCAGAGAGGAAAAATACATGATTTAACTGCATAAGGCCTTAAAAATAAGACCCAAAATCATAAGACACAAAGAAACACTAATCATAAAAATAAAGTTTCCAAAATATTGGAAGAAACTTTCAAAAAAATAAGGCCCAAAAATGACAATATTTATTAAAAACTTACACAAAAAATCACAAAAACCCCATTTCCTCTGGAAATAGACTACATTCTAAAAATTCCCAACCTCCACACCTACTTTTTTTGCATTTGCCGCATTATTCGAGCTTGTTGTCCCTTTCCTCCGACTTGTAACATTTTTCTCGCGACCTCTCCGACATTTTCTCGATTGTCTACGCATTCCGTAATATTGCTGGAAAGAGGTAGAGGGGGGGGGGGAGAATATTCGCAATGAATCTGTGCGGCCTTCGTACGAGCGTCCACTGAAGTACAGTGGAGTAGAGTTTTAAAATTCTCGAAAACCACCAAATAGGTGAATATTCCCGGAAATTTTCTTGAGAATATTCTCAGTTGTGAGAATTTTGCGAGAATGTTTGATGTCAATTATTATTTTGATTGTAAAAAATAATTGTAATAGTAAAAATTTTGAATCCACTGTAATCATAAGTGGAATAAAAAAATTTCTATTCGAATCAATCTGATCTATTTAGGAATCGAATTAAAAAATTCCTACCCTAATCTATCCGATTTAATTAGTCGAATAAAAAATCTTAATTTCTATTGGAATGAATCCGAACTAATCCAAAATCAGTGAAAAATTTCTATCCGAATTTACATAACTCAATCCGAAGTAAGATCCACATTTATATTCGAAAGAATCCGATCCAATCCGTTTCGTCCAAAACTTGCTATTCGAATCATTCCAATCTACTAAAAGGATTTAAATTCAAAATTTCTATCCGAATCAATCCGATTTAATTTGTCGAATAAAAAATTCCTATCCGAATGGATCCGAATTAATTAGACGAATAAAAAAATCCTCCCTGAGACTACCCGATTCAATCCGAAATTGAAAACACAATTTCTATTCGAATGAATCCGAACCAATCCGTGGTCAGACAAAAATTGCTATCTGAATCTATCCAATCTACTCAGGAGTCAAATAAAAAAATTCTTTTCCGAATTAATCCGATGTAATTAGGAATCGGATAAAAAATCCTATCCGAATTCACTCGTCCAAATTCAAAATAAGTACTAAATTTCTAATGAGGAATCGAATTAAAAAATTCCAATCCGAAACTGCACAACTCAATCCGAAGCATGAATCAAATTTATATTCGAAAGAATCCGAGCCAATCCGTAATCGTTCAAAATTTCTATCCGAATCAATCCGATCTAATTAGGAATGGAATTAAAAATTTCTATCTGAATCGATGCGATTTAATTAGTCGAATACAAGAATTCGATCCACATAAATCCAATATAATCAGGATTCGAATAAAAAAATTCTTTTCCGGATTAATCCGATTTAATTAGGAATCGAATAAAAAATCCTATCCGAATCCATCCGACCCAATTCGAAATAAGTACTAAATTTCTGTTCGTATCAATCCAATTTAATCTGAGCTCAAAACACTTGCTAGAAATCTGCTAAACAAAAGTAACTAAAAAAAGTGACTACTCCGGTAACGCGTTACTATTAAACACTGCAGAGGACTTTCTCCTTTTATTTAAATTCTCTAAACCGAAGGCGATCGAGATATTCGCGGTGGCTCTGATGCGCAGACATCGGTGTTGGTGCATCGGAGGCCGCGTAATACGATAGTATAAAGTAGGTCCACTCGGTTAGGTGCGCGTGTACGTACACAGTCACATAGGAGCATGGAGATAACACAGGCAAAAAGGTACGCCGTCCCCTCGCGAACCTCGGGACCAATCCGCGCGTAGCGCGAGCTGCGTGAAGGCGGAACGCGGCTCGTCGCGTATCCGCGTATTTATTATTCAGTTTGCAAATACGTGGCAAAAATGATCTCTCTCGGGGCCTGAATGCCCGCGGACCGAAGGAGGTGGAGCCAGAAGGCAGGAGCGGGCCCGATCGCCCGTTAATTTGTTAGAAACCTGCAGCCACCAGCCGGACGATACTGGCTCTTGCTGCTGTACAAGTTGTGCTTGTCTGCATCTCTGCATCTTGCGTCCGTGTGTCTTGTCTCTTGCTCCCGTCTTCCGTGCAAGCCGCCGGTGGTGCAGGAAAAATATTATAATCCTGGAATTATTATTTATGTGTCCATATTTATTTGACTCAAGTTTTTCGGACCTATAGTGAAAGTATCGTATTGGGCCTTATGAAATTAGATATCATGGTTTTTTTCTTTAAGACAATTGGAATTTTGGGACCTTATTCTAGAATACATTTGTTTTATTTTTGGGCCTTATGATTTTTTTATTAAAACACGAAGCCTTACGTTTTGTAAATAAATTTTTAAACATCTTTAGTGTATGGCTTATAGATCTCACATTTTGGGAATTATTTAAGATTCTTATTTTTGTGACTTTTTTTTAAATCTCATAATTTTTGGGCCTTATGTTTGAGAAAGTTTGTTTTTGTAATTTTTGGATCTTATTTTTTATTTTGTGGTTTCTTGGCCTCGTTAAGTTAAATCTTATGTTTTTTCATCTTTGGAACTTATTTTAAAATCTCATAATTTTGGGCCTTACCTTTGACAAATTTTGTTTTTGTAGTTTTTGGGCCTTATTATTTATTTTGTGATGTTTTGAGCTTTATTAAGTCGAGTCTTATGGTTTTATCAGTGGGACTTATTTTTAAATCTCATAATTTTTGGGTCTTATATTTGAGAAAGTTTGTTTTTGTGGTTTTTGGACCTTATTTTTATTTTGTACTTTTGGAGCATTATGAAGTTGAATCTTATGTTTTTTAAATATTTGGAACTTATTTTTTAATCTCATAATTTTTGTGCCTTCTCTTTTGGAAAGTTTTTTTTTGTAGTTTGGGCCTTTTTTTTGTGATTTTGTAGCCTTATGAAGTTGAATCTAATATTTTTTATAAGTTGAATCTTATGTTTTTATTTTGTGACTTATTTTTAAATCTCATAATTTTTGGGTCTTGTGTTTGATAAAGTTCGTTTTTTGTAATTTGGGCCTTATTTTTATTTTGTGGTTTTTGGGCCTTATCATTTTTTCTTTCTTTTTGAGGCTTTACACTTTCTAGATTGATATTTTAAAATTATTTTTGAAGCGACGAATTTCGGGTCTTACGTTTTGAAAACTATTTTTTGGTGGTTAGTATATTTTTATTATTTTATTACCATCTCCATATTTGAGGATCTTATTTTCTAGATCTCACAACTTTTGCGCCTTATGTTGTAGGTACTATTTAATTTGTATATATTTAGATCTTATTTTTTGGTTCGTGTCGTTTTTGAATCCTTATACTTTCGAGGGTCATGTTTTAATAATATTTTTGGAGTTATAAGTATTGGGCTTGGGCCTTACGGTTTTGAAACTTTTTTGAAACTTTTAATGGAATTAGGGTATTGGGCCTTATGCATTTGGATATCATGTTTTTTTTTTGGTCATGGAAATTGTGATTTTAGGATCTTGTTTTGTAATTCATATTTTTTGAGGCCTTATGGTTCTTTTGATTAAAGGGTCCAAGAATCAAAAATCATAAGACAAGAAATAAAAGATCCAATTCCATAAGGACCTTTATTTGGGCATGATTTTTGCTTTGTTATTTTAATGCTATTTTTGAGTTTCACTTGTCGAATTCTATATTTAAAAAATTTTACTAGATTCTATTTTATTGCGTTCTATATTTGTAACTTATTTCATTGTTTTCTATTTTTGGGCATTATTCTTCGATTTAATATTTGGGTATTATTTTCAAATCATACTTCTGTATCTTTTATTATCGGGTCCTGTATTTGGGCATTATTTTTTATTTCTCTGTTAAGGGTCTGATTTTTGGGCATTATATTTTTAGATCCTATGGTTTGATGCTATTTTTCAGTCATACTTTTTTGTCTTATTTTTTTTTGGTCCTATGATTTGGTTCTATTTTTGGGTCATATTTTCGTGTATTAAATAATTGGGTCCTATATTTGCTCATTACTTTTGAGTCCTTTATTTTAGTATTATTCTTGGATCTTACTTCATTACCTCTTATTATATTTGGTATCCATTTTTGGTTCTTATACACTAGTGACTTATTTTCTAGTCGTATTTTATTAGTTAATATTTTTGGGTCCTACTTTTCCATAATACTAATGGGTTCTATATTTAAGCATTATTTTTGGGACCAATTTTGTAGTGCTATTTGCTGTGTCTTATATTATTGGACCCTATATTTTTGCATTATTTTTGGGTCCTATATTTTCACATTATTTTTGGATCATATGTTTCGGTGCTATTCTTGAATCTTATTTCATCAGGTACAATATCCGGGCATTATTTCTGAGTCCTATATTTTATTAATATTTTTGGGTCCTATATTTTGGTACTATTCTTGGGTCTTGTTTTATCAGAACTTATTTTTTGAGCACTTTATCGTTATTGTACCATTGTGTTCTATTTTCAAGTCTTAGTTTACTGCTTATTTTTTTGGGCCTTATTTTTCCTTAATAA
Organism: Synergus umbraculus; assembly: GCA_900474325.1. Taxonomy (NCBI): domain Eukaryota; kingdom Metazoa; phylum Arthropoda; class Insecta; order Hymenoptera; family Cynipidae; genus Synergus; species Synergus umbraculus. The sequence goes on from UCOK01016002.1 coordinate 37,448, forward strand.
TAATGGGTCCCATATTTGGGTCATTATTTTTGGGCCCAATTTTTTAGTGCTGTCTGATGTGCTCTGTGTTATTCGGTCCAATATTTGGGCATTATATTTTATTTCTATATTTAGGGTCTAATTTTTGTGTATTATATATTTGGGTCATACATGTCTGATATTATTGGGCCCTATATTTGCGCCTATATTAAAACCTTATTTTATTGCCTCTTTACTAATAGATATTGGTTCCTTTACCATAGCTTTGTTTAGTATTTTATTGGACTGTATTTTATAAATAATATATATGTATATATACTCTTCAAAGTCTATATGTATACGTGCAAAGCGGGTCGCTGGCACACGTAGATTAATGCAACAATAAACGGAAGGAGCACGACATTCAAAGAACCGTAAAGCAAACTGAGAAAAAGTCACGCTCGGTCGGCCTTCACTCACCTGTGTGCAACAAACTGCAAAGATTCAGAGACCGCTATTCCCTTTCAAAAACAATTTTTATTTATTATTTTTTTCAAATTTTCCTTCTTAGGTTTATATACATCCTATTGAAAAATCCCATGCAAGGCACAGTGGAGCCAAAAAAGTGTTCATGGACAAATTTTATTGATATTCAGAAGCCATTTCTGAACCAATATAAACGATTCCTTTTCTAATAAAAGATAATAAATTTCCGCACAAAACTGTCGATTAACATTTTGAAAAAATCTTTTTTATTTAATATCAAAAATGAAAAACAAAAAAAAAACATTTTTTTATTGAAGAGTTACGAGTTTTAAGAAATACTTGGATTCAATCCCAAATACCTAGAATCAATGAAGCAACTATCTAGGAAAGTTTTGCAATTGTTAAAAAATGTATTGAATTTTTTATAAACAAATAAGCGAGTGGAAATTTATTCACAGGGATTGGTATTGATTCGTCAATTGATTCGCATTAAATATAAGTAATTTATAGATTAAAACTGTTTTTTAACTAAATTCATGAAAGACAATAAATAATTTGTTATTTTATAAACAAATTTTTAAAAACGATTGGCCATATAAGGTGTTTATGATGAAATAAATAAAGTTTTTTCTATTGGATCGGACAAAAATTATAGTAAAATGTCACTTATCAGATTTAGTCATTAAATAACGATTAATGATTGTTTAAGCAATTTTAATTAACAAATGCACTGTTTGGCTATTTTTAGAGGTAGAAACTTGGTTTTTTCAACGTAGTGAAGTATAATTAATTAGTTTTTAAACCTTTAGGGAGTTTACATAACAATAAACATTTCTAATTATTACAAAAAATTATATAAATAAATTTTTATCAGTATAGGCATTTTTTAAGAAAAAAATTGCGTTACTGTGATTCATGAATAGCTTATTATTTAGCAATGACTTTTTGCTATCAATCAATAACATTTGATAATTGTTTTAACAAATTTAATTAACAAATGCACTGTTTGGCTATTTTTAACGGTAGAAACATGGTTTTTTGAACATAGATACCTTATATGGCCAATTGTTTATATTTTTTTATAAAATAATAAATTATTTATTGTTTTGTGCGGAATTTTATTAGATTTTTAGCCCCACTGTGCACCATGTGATTTTCTATGATTATTTACATAAGTTTCTATTCCAGTAAATAAGAAGAAAATATAATAAGTGCAATGACAAAGTAAAGATTAAATAGAAAAGTTAATTATAAAGCGAATATTGTGAGTAGAATGAAGCATGTAAATATGTTAAATGAAACATGAAATGTGAGGTGAAGTACAATTATGAAGCATGAAGCATGAAGCATAAAAGTGTGGAATATGGAAAATAATAAAAGTGATAATTAATTTAAAGTGTAAAACTTGAGAAATTTCTTAAAATTTCTTTAACATCCAAAAAAGTCATAAAATCCCTTGAATCCCTTAAAAGACATTAAAATTACTAGAGATCACTATAGAGATAATTAAATTCTTATTAATTCGCCATAGAAAATAATTATATTCACTTGAGTCAAACAATAATAATCCGACTCTAAATTAATATTTTTTCACTAACTATTATATTAGTGGGAACAAAAAGCGAAATTTAAAATTTTCGAAATTGAGTCATTGAATTTTGAAAAATATCCAAAGTTGAAAAAACCCGATAAATAAATATTTAAAAAATATAAAATTCCCCAAAGAAAATAATAATACCGAAATTTAAATTTCCGGACATTAAAAATTCCCCACATTTTTATTTAAAATTCATTTTTAAATTTTTTGTTCAAAATTTCTCTTAAAAATTTTTATTCAATAAAATAAATACTTTCTAAACACAAATCACGTGCAAGATGAAAATTTCAACCTGACAGTCAATGTTCAGCTAAATTAAATTTCGATAAAGAAAAGCTCAAATACAGTGTTGTTAATTAGGCATTTAATATCATCACGCATTTATATCACAGCCTAGTTTTCGTTCTCGGCGAGAAGTTCCGTGAAACGAAGCGCCCAACGTTAACGAAGCGTTAAAGCGAAGCAGGTGCGGTGCATAAATGTAGCAGATATAAAACATATAATTATAGAAGGCAATAATTAAAAGTAGAGGAATACGTAAAGGGCTCGAAGCCGCAGTCTACGAATTCCTTGGGAATCATAAGTTTTTTGAACCCTGACAATGATGGCTTCATCACAACAAGAAAGTTGATGATTTTAATGAAGAGGTCATTAGTGGATGAATAACATGGAGAGAAAATTGATGATTTGGACTTTTATTTACTTGAATAATGGTTACTATAACAATGATTCCCTTTAAAATAATAACATTTATAATTATTTTCCTTTAGTATTTTCCTTTACCATGAATTCCCTTCACCATTTCCTTCCACCATTTACCTTTGCCATTTTCTTTTAATATAAACCTTTACCATTCCACTTTACCATGATTGAACTTTACCATTTTCCATTTCCCTTTTCCATTTCCCTTTACCAATTCCCTCTCCCACTTCTCTTCACCATTTCTCTTTACTATTTCCTTTATCAATTCCCTTTATCAACTCTCATTACCAAATTCCCTTTACCATTTCCTTCCACCATTTACCTTTGCCATTTTCTTTTAATATAAACCTTTACCATTCCACTTTACCATGATTGAACTTTACCATTTTCCATTTCCCTTTTCCATTCCCCTTTACCGTGATTTTTATTTACCATTTCCCTTTACCAATTCCCTCTCCCACTTCCCTTCACCATTTCTCTTTACTATTTCCTTTATCAATTCCCTTTATCAACTCTCATTACCATTTCTCTTCACCTTTTCCGTTTACCATTGCCCATTACCATTTCTCTTTACGAATTTCCTTTACCATTTCCTTTTAGGATTCCCCTTTACCATAATTTCCCTTAACTATTTCCATTTACCATTTTCCTTTACAATTCCCCTTGAACACGACTTCCTTTTACAATTTCCTTTTATCATTTCCACTTAAAATTCCCTTCACAAATTCCCTTAACCATTTTCCTTTACCGCTTCCCTTCACTATTCCCCTTTACCATTCCCTTCAAAATTTCCTTTTACTATTTCGTTTTACTATTTCCCTTTACCATTGCCCTTTACGATTTCTCCATACCATTTCCCTTTACGATTCCCCTTTACCAAGATTTCCCTTTACCATTCCCTTTACTAATTCTCAATACCATATCCCTTCACCATTCCCCTTTACATTTCCCTTTAGTATTTTCCTTTACCATTTCTCCTTTCCATACTATACCATTTCCCTGTTTACTGCGATTTTCCTTCACCTTTTCTTTTTACAATTTATTTCCCTTCACCAGTTCCCTTTACCCTTTCCCTTAACGATTTCCCTTTACCGTTTCCGTTTACCCTCATCCCTTGACGATATCCCTTTAGCATGAATTCCCTATACCATTTCCCTTATCCATATCATAACATTTCCCTCTTTACTGTAATTTCCCTTTACTATAATTACGTTTTACTATTTCCCTTTAAAATTTCCCTTTACCACTTCCCTTCACCATTCCCCTTTATCATTTTCCTTTACCAGTTTCATTTATCGTGATTTCCATTTATCATTTCCCTTAAAAATTTCCTTTTACTATTCCCCTTTACCATGTTTCTTTACCATGTTTGTCGTTTACCATGCCCTTTTTACCAATTCCCTTTATCATCCCCCTTTACCATTTCTCCTGACCATTTCCCTATACCATTTCCTTTTACGATTCCCCTTTACCATTTTTCTTTACCATTCCCTCTTACCATGATTTCCTTTTACTGTTTCTCTTTATCATTTTCCCTTACCATTCACCAATGGTAAGGTAAACAGTAAAAGGAAATCATGGTAATAGAATATGGTAAAGGGTGATGGAAAAGGTAAATGTTAAAGTGAAATGGTAAGAAGCAAAGTTAGAGAGGAATGTTAAGAGGAAGTGGTAAATGGAAATGGTACAGGGAATTGTTAATGGGAAATCTTGATAAATGGTAAAAGGAGATGGTAAAAGAAAGTCGTTAAAGAAATTGGAAAAGGACAATGGTAAAGGGAAATGGTAAAAGTAAATGTTGAAAGGAAATCAGCTGGTAAAGGGGAATGATAAACGGAGATTGTAAAGGGAAATCTGGATAATGAGAAATGGTAATGAAAAATGGTAAAGGGAAATGGAAATGAAGAATGTTGAAAGGGATGAAGGGAAATGGTAATGGGAAATCTTAATAAATGTTAAAAGGAAACGTGGTAAAAGTAAAAAGGAAATGGTAAAAGGAAGTTGTAAAAGAAATTGGTAAAGGAAAATGTTAAAGGGAATGGTAAGTGGAAATAGTAAAGGGAATGATAAACGGAAATAGGAAAAGGAAATTATTGTAAAAGGGAATGGTAATGGGAAACGGTAAAGGGAAATAGTAAAAGGAAATTTTTAAGGGAAATGGTGAATGGAAATCACGATGAATGGAACTGGTAAATGAAAATGATAAAGGGAAATGAAAAGGGACATGGTAAAGTAAAATCATGGTAAAGGGGAATGGTATGAGGAAGTGGTAAAAGGAAAAAGGAAATGGTAAAAGAAATTGGTAAAGGAAAATGTTAAAGGGTAAAAGGTAAGAGGTAATTGTAAAGGGAAATGGTAAAGGGAAATGGTAATGGGAAATGGTAGAGGGAAATGATAAAGGAAAATAGTAAAGGAAAATAGTAAAGGGAAATGCGAAAGTGAAATGGTAAAGGGGAATCAGAAGTATTTGAACCCTGACAATGATGACTTTATCACAACAAGACAACTGATGATTCTAATGAAAAGGTCATCAGTGGGTGAATAACATGCAGAGAAAATTGATGATTTGGACGTTTCTTTACTTGAATAATAATGGTTACGTCAAACCTTCAACGATGCCTAGACTGCTGGTTGTGCATAGACCCTAGTTGCGGTGATTCACATACCTACCCAGTTCTTAAACCAATCTATAGATATTCTGCCTTTCTCTTCGTCGTGCACTAATCGATCCGCATCCTACGCTCATAATTATGTAACGGGGCTCCATGAGAATGAAGAGGGCGCCACTCCAAAATTTTATTCTCAATGATATTTATTCATTTTTAAAGTAACTACCAAAAACTGTGCCAAAAATACGGTCAAGTAAATATATAATAAATCCCAATATCATTAGGACCCCAAAAATACATAAAAGACAGCCAGAAAAATCACATAAAGACCCAAAATAATAAGTCGTATCTATAAGTCCCAAAAATAACACACGAAAAGATCAAAAATAAGACCTAAAATAATTTCCAAATATAATAAGTTCAAGAATTATTGGACCCAAAACGATTAGATCCAATAAAGTCTCAAAAATAAAAATATTAGTCCCTGAACATAATCCAAAAAGCAGAAAGTCACTAATTTTTTGTACTGTTGTTTCTTTTTTAACTAAGTTACAATTATTTATTTGATCAATATAATCGTTTATTTGTATTTAATGATCAAGGCTCTTGACCAAAGAAAGCATACTTTGTAAATTGAGATGGTTTATTGATTCGATAAAGGATATTGGGCGTGTTTAAAGAGAGTGGGTGTGGTTAAAGGGTATTTACAAAAAGGTAGGCGTGGCTAAGAGTGTATGCTTAATGGTTATATGATTAAGTGCCGTGGTAAAAAAACTGGGAGTATGAAGGTTATGATTAAGGTTATTATAAATCATTCACGTTAATGGGAAAGGATTTAAAAATGCGGTAAAAAAAGGTGGGCGTGATTAAGCGTGTAATAATTGGGCGTGACCAACGAAACTAATGTGTGGTAGAGGAAATTGGCTTAGAGTTACGATCAAAATAGATTTATTTTACCAAAAGGAGTGAGCGTGGTAAGAGGCGTGGTCCAAAAATAGGAGTGGTTAAGAGATATTCTCAAATAAACTAGGCGTGGTTAAAAATCGTGGTCAAAGAAAGTGGGCTTTGTTAAAGAATGTGGTCAAGGAAACAGAGTGTATTGTAAGAAACGTGATCACATAAATTATTCATTGTAAGGAAAGTGATTTAGAGGAACTGTCAAAAAAGGTGGGCGTGGTAAAGGGTGTGATAAAAGGACGTCTCTAAAGAAAATAATGCATGGTAAAGGTAATTAACTTAGAATGACGGTGAAGATAGATGTATCTTATCAAAGGGGGTGAATGTGCGTAAGGGGCGTGGTCAAAGAAACTCGGCGCCAATAAAATTCGTGGCCAAAGAAACTGGACGTAGATAAAGGTTTAGTTAACGAATGTGACGAAATATTCTATTCCTCGTAATGAGAAGTCATTTATAGTTGCGTTCAAGGAGAGTGGGTGTGGTTAAAAAGAGTGGGCGTCGTTTATGGGCGTGTTCAGGGGCAGAGATGTGTGATTTTTGGAACAGCGATGAGGACGAGAACTTTTTATAATATTATACATATTATAATATTATTCTTGGTAATGAGAAGTGATTTATAGTTGCGTCCGAGGAAAGTGGGTGTGGATAAAAAGAGTGGGCGTGTCAAAGGGTGTAATGAAAGGGCGTCTTCAATGAAACTAATGCATGGTAAAGGGGATCTACTTAGTTGACGGTCAATATAAATGTATGTTATCAAAGGGAGTGAGTGTGGGTAAGGGGTGTGGTCAATGGAACTGGGCGTGGTTAAAATTCGTGGCCAAAGAAACTAGACGTAGAAAAAGGTGTGGTCAACGAATGTGACCAAATAAATTATTCTTTGTAATAAAAAAAGATTTAGAGTTGCGTCCAAAGAAAGTGGGTGTGGTTAAAAAGAGTGGGCGTGTTTTTTGGGCGTTTTCATGGGCGTGTTCAAGGTTAGATAGGTGTGATTTTTGGATCAGCAATGAGAACTAGATCTTTTTATAATATAGAGAGATAAAATCTGGGAGAATGTATGAAAATTAAAAAAAATAAAATAAAATAAAATAGAACTTTTTTCTAGTACTTTTAAGCTGAAATGATCTTGAAAAAAATTGAAAGAAAATATGGTAAAAAGTGCACTAAGAGAGTGTGTGCATGACCTACGGCTATTAGAAATAAAGCAACTTTATCCTACTGAGAAAAATTTCTCTCTGAGAGTGGAGGCAGTTCCTAGAGGCGACTAGTCTCAACGATAAGAAGAGTCCAATGCAGTAACTGCATTCGGAAAACAATTTACGCGATACAAGAGCAATTCATTTGAGCCAGGAGGAATTCCATTTGAGCCCAGAGTTCGACTTCGTGGATTCCTCTTGGCAGAAACTGATTCCTGTCGACTGGAAAGGATTTCTCTTGAAGCAAACGGGATTTCTGCTAAGTATGCTGACTTCCAGAAGCTGCCTCTGGCTTCACCTGTTAATTGTCGAAAGGTTAAAAGAGAAAGATGTGTGAATATAATATTTAAGTAAATTATAATACGGGGAAGTGTCTTGAATTCATGAAATCAAGGAAAATCTTTTTTATTCCACGAAAGCGCTTCAAAGATCTTGAAATCTTTCAAATTTGCTGAAAATTTTCTTAATATTTGGAAGCTTAGAAATTTCTGGAATTACTGGAGTGATTTGAAAATATCTTGAATTACATTTTTTTTAAACCTCAGGCAATCATTGAAAGCTCTTCAAATTGTTTGGCATTTTTTTAAAATCCTTTGAAATCGATTTAAGTTCATTGAAATTTGAGGAAGCATTTTATTACCTTATAGAAACTTTTAAAAACTTTTGAATTTTTTGAGAGTACGTCAATTTCTTGAGACGATGAAAATTTGTTTAAAACTTTTTAAATTCTTATATTTTTAACAATGTTTTGAAAATCAATAAAATTCATTATATATTTTTAAAAGCTTCTAAATTTTTATAAAGTTTTATAAAATTTTGGAAATCTTTTTAAATATTTAGAGAACATTTAAAATCTTGAAATTTCTTGATATCGATGGATATCTTTCAAAATCTCTTAAATTCTTTTAAAATCATTTGAAATCCTTAAAATTGGTTGACAACTTTAAAATCCGATGGAAATACCCCTAAATTTTTGAAATCGTTTGCTTGAAATTTTAAAAAATCCTTTGAAATAGTGAAAATATTTTAAATTCTTGAAATATGTTAAAAGTTTTTAATATTTGAGAAATTCTTTAAAAGCCTTGAATTTGATTAAAAACTTTGCAATCTTTGAAATAATGTAAATATTCAAAATCTTTTTGAAATATCTAAAAATGTTAAACATCTGCGTCTTAAAATCCCTCAAAAATTAAAATCTCTTAAAATTATTTTTAAAAGGGAAAATTTCTTAAAATTCTTACAAACTTTTTAAAATCCCTTAAAATTCCACGAGGAACTCTAAATCTCTAAAAATTATTGGAAACTTATTGAAATTCCTTAGAATTTGATGAAATTTTTGGAAATTCTTAGGTACATTTTTAAATTCCTTAAAATTCCACTATAATATTCAAAATCCTATAAAATGTCATACATTCTTTAAAATCTATTCAGGAAAATTTAAATTCTTTAAAATCACTTTAAAAAATCAAAATTTCTTAAAATTCTTACAAGCTTTTTAAAATCTTTTAAAATTTCCTTAAATTCCCTAAACTTTCTTAAAAATCTCTAGAAATATTTCACAATTCCACGAGGAACTCTAAATCTCTTAAAATTATTGGAAACTTATTGAAATCCCTTGAAATTTGATGGAATCTTTTGAAATTCCTAGAAACATTTTTTAATTCCTTAAAATTTCACTTTAATATTTAAAATCCTATAAAATTCTGTAAATTCTATTAAAATTCCAAAAACAAAATTTCTTAAAATTCTTACAAGAATTTTAAAGTCCATTATAATTTCATCCTCTATAATCTTTTAAAATTTTTGTAAAATTCCACAAAATCTTTTTAAAATCTTTAAAATCTCATGAAATCCTTTAAATCTTTTATAATTGTTTAGAATTCCATGAAAAACTTTTAAATCCTTTAAAATACGTTAACATCTCTTAAAAACATAAAAATATCATGAAATTCTTTCAAATTCTTTGAATTCCCGAAACTTTTTAAAAATCTCTTGAAATATTTAAAAACTCCACGAGAAACTCTAAATTTCTTAAAATTATTGGAAACTTATTCAAATCTCTGAAAATTTGATGAAATCTTTTTAAATTCCTAGAAACATATTTAAATTCTTTAAAATTTCACTCTAAATATTTAAAATACTATAAAATGTCATAAATTCTTTAAAATCTATTAAAATTCCATGCAATCCTATACAATTTCACAAAGTCTTTTATAAATCATAAAAATCTTGTGAGATTTCTTAAAATTTCAATAAAATCCCTTAAAATTATTACAAGCACTTTAAAATCCTTTACAATTCCACAAGGAACTTTAAGATTCCTTAAAATTCTTTGAATCCCCTATACTTTCTTCAAAATCTCTTGACATATTTCAAAATCCCACAAGGAACTCTAAATCTCCTAAAATTATTGTAAACTTATTGAAATCCCTTAAAATTTGATGGAATCTTTTGAAATTACTAGAAACATCTTTAAATTCCTTAAAATCTAAATATATAATATTTAAAATCTATTAAAATGCCAATAAATCCTTTACAATTTGACAAAATCATTTATAAATAATACAAATTTTGTGAGATTCTTTAAAATTTCAATCAAATCTCTTAAAATCGCTTTTAAAAAATCAAAATTTCTTAAAATTCCTAAAACATTAACATTAAAATTTTAATGTTCCTCATGGAATTTTGAAGGATTTCATGAGATTTTTACGAATTTTTAAAGATTTTGTGGACTTTTTCAAAATTTTCAGAGATTATAAAGGATGGAATTATAAATGACTTGTAAGTATTTTAAGAAATTTTAATTTTTAAGAGATTTGATTGTAATTTTAAAGAATCTTACAAGATTTCTATTATTTATAAAAGATTTTGTGAAATTGTAAACGATTTTAATTTTAATGTTCCTCATGGAATTTTAAAGGATTTCATGAAAATAAAAAGTTAAAATTAAAATTACTGTGAAAAATCAAAATTTTGCATAACTAGCGTGGACAAAAAATACCATTTTACGAAAAAAAGATAGCCATTAAATATCGATATTCCCTTTATTTCTATAACGATATTGCATCACTATATTCTCGCCTTCCTCCACCACATATAATCACCCTAATAGACCAGACCACATCTCTCCCTCGTCCAAAACATCGAAAGTGTGACAATATTCCAAGGCGACTTTCCGCAAGACCTCAGAATGCACGTGTCCTTGAGAAACGTTGTAGGTTGGAGAAGATCGACGACAGTGCTCCGTTTAACGAATCCGATCGGCAATTTATTTGAGCAGTCGCGAGCGCAGATTTAGTCGATTCCACCTATCGTTTTTCTACCTTGTGTATATATATATATATATATATACAAACATATATATCTCTCCTTCTCTCAGTGTGTAAGTATTTCTGTTTGTTTGTGTCCTAGGTGCACATTGAATCGGTACAGGCGGATCCACAAGGCAAGCGCACGGGGCGCCTTCTTCTGACTTCTCCCGCCCGCGCTCGGTTCCACAACGGACCGGCGTGGTTCGCCGATCGCGAGTCGCAAGTCACCTCCGTTCACCTCAAGGCGCTCAGTCCGCCCGAGTCGTGCACCACGAAACACGCAGCAGGCACCACGCAGAGCTCCGGAGAAGTTCTTGCCAGTTCTTGCAATCGCACCGTTCGCTTCTTGGAGTACGCACGCGCTCGCGCCAACTTTTTTTCTCCTCGGTTTCGCGATTCGCGAATCGAACCACGCACGTGACACCCGGTCTCCGAAGAAACGACCGGTAAAGGAAAAAGGACCGAGTCACGTTGTGGGTCGACCTAGTCGAGGTGGTCGAGGTGGTCGAGGTACTCGACAGTGAGAGTGAGCCAGAAAATAGTTTTTAAGGTATCTCTGCCAATTCGCGACGGTACTCGATCCTAGCTTGCTTACAAGTCCGCCCACGAGTTCTAGGCGAGACTTCTAGACGAGTTCTAGACACTGTGACGTCCGGGTTTCGATGATTTGCGTGTTGCTTGTGTGAAAATCGACGGACACGAACTTCTGGTGATCGTGGTGTTGTGTGACGAAGCTTGACTCGAGTTGCTACCACAGGATTCGTGACTGACTGAAGACCGGGTCCTGGAGACGGTCATCGGAGATGACTCCTGTCCCCGCCGACAAACGGTACGAATTTCACTCTTTGTCAGATTTAAAGTTCATCAAGCAGCGGAAATCTTAGGTCTTAAGTATTGGAATCGTGATCTCGTCTAGATAGAGCTATGTCTTGGATAGAGGAATAAAGATGATCTGTCGGGGTTTAGGAAGACTGGAGATCTGGACGATTTGGTTTATATCTAAACAAACATCATTTGGATGAGGACCGCAGGTCTGGAGATTACCTTACCTGGATATTTTAATATTTGATACAATCAGATGAAGCCAGAAGCATCAAATTGGTTTTTGCAAAAGGACGAGGATATTTGTTCACTGTGGATTAGGACTCGACGTATTTACGATTTGGTCTTTGTTCAAAAAAGATTTGACTCTTTTGTATGGTCTAGTGTGGTTTTTGAAGACTGGAGATCCTTAGGAGCTTAAACTGTGTTATTAAAACACAGGTTCGGGTAGCAAAACTTTTTGTTTCTATAGAAGGAACAAAAATTATTTGGTTGTGTCGACCAACTCTTGGTACTTTCAACAAACTTTTTGTTCAACCAAGAAAATTCATTTAAACCAACAAAATCTGAGTTAGTTTCAGTTTTGGTTGAATTAATGAAACTTTGGTTGGTTCAACAAAAACTTGGTTGGCACAACCAAAAAGTTTTGTTGTCCGAACCAAACATTTTTCTCAGTGTAACATCCTCAGTAGGTCTAGTGTGGTTTAGGAAGCCTGGAGATCTTTACGATTTGATTTTTATCCAAAAAACATCTTTTTGGTGTAGACGAAAGTCCTGAGGTTGTCCTTAGCTAGAAAAAAATCATCAAAGTGGTTTTCAAAAAATGTCATCATAAATAGAGTTTGGTTTTGTTTATTAAAGCACCCTATGAACGGAGACCACAGTCCTGAAGATTTCCTTACCAGGATATTTAAATATCATATTTGGTACACTCAGATAAAACCAGAATCATCAAAATGGTTTTAGAAAAAGGACGAGGAAGTTATAATTTGTTTACTGTGGATTAGGAGGACTCGAAGTATTTACGATTTGGTCTTTGTTCAAAAAAGTTTCTTCAAATGGTTCAGAGGCTTCAGATGCTTCAGATTCTTCTTTAAATATCTGACTTCAGATATTTGGTCTCTTTTGTATGGTATAGTGTTGTTTTCGAAGACTGGAGATCCTTAGAAGTTTAAACTGTTTATAAAACAACGGTTGGAAGGAAACTATCGTCCTCAGTAGGTCTAGTGTTGTTTAGGAAGACTAGAGATCTTTACGATTTGATCTTTGTCCAATCAACATCTTTTTGGTATTTACTAAAGTCCTGAGGTTGTCCTTAGCTAGAACACAATCATCAGAGTGGTTTTCAAAAAATGAAATCATGGTTTCTATCATCATCATAGAGTTTAGTTTTGCTCATAAAGCACCTTTTGGATGGAGACTTACTTAAGTCCAAAGAATCATCTTAGCCAAATACTATACAATCAAAGCGATTTTTAAAATAAGGAGATCATAAATTATTGTTTAGTGTGTGTTTGTGTTTGTGATTTTAAAAGTAGGACAATTTGTCTCCTGTGGTTTAGAAAGTCAGGAGATCTTTGCGATTTGGGTTTTATTCAAAAAAGATTCTTCAGATGCTTCAGATTCTTCTTCAGATTCTGCTTCAGATATTTTCACTTTTGTATGGTCTAGTGTTGTTTTGAAGTCTGGAGATTCTTAGAAGTTTAAACTGTGTTTATAAAACACTTGTTGGATGGAAACTAACGTCCTCAGTAGGTCTAGTGTGTTTTAGGAAGACTGGAGGTTTTTACGATTTGAGTTTTGTCCAAAAAACATCCTTTGGAGGGACTTTAAAGTCCTAAAGGTGACTTCAGAAATCTAAAGCCAGAAATCTAAATAATCATCAAAGTGGTTTTGAAAAAGGACAATATTATACTCACTAGTCACAGGGTATCAGATATCTTGATCTCATAATATCATTAGAAATCTTCCAATCCATCTCGAAGACATTACTCGGATAAATACTAAAGTTCCGCTATCCTTCTCTTCTGACTTAGAGATCTTCAATCTCAGATTCGAGAAGTTGTCAAAACAGTTCCGGTGCTTATTGTGTCAAAAAATATCTGCTGTGAAACTAGAAGCGTTTTTGTCCTTAGATTCTTGATTAGGTCTTTAGATCAGATAAAATGAAAGTTAGAGTTTATTTACCATCAGCTTGAAGCTTCAAATTCAAAAATCTATAAACCTATCAGGGTTGATAGATTAATTCGCTGATGGATTGATTTCCTTCTAAATCTCCAATTCGAATCTAAACTCACTAGTTTCTTTCAGTTATAGCGGTGGGATAAAAGCCGCCGGGAGTGAAATCCGGGAGTGAAATTGCAAAGCTCAGCTAAATGGTTCCAATGGGTCCAGATTATTCCCGACGATCCAGGATTTGTTCGGATTCCTTGGATCCGAATCAATGAAGGATATCAGATCAATGAAGAATATAGTAATATATAAACTAATTGCTGTATCAGGATTCAGGAATTAGGTTTAATTAGGTCCCCAGGCAATCTTGTGAGTTCAGAATATATTAATTCTTGTTCTCTACATAATCTCCGTTCTAATCAAATCTTTGTGATTTGATCCGCTTGTGTTGTTCCTCTTCCGGATGATTTCTGAACTGACGTGGTATCAAGTGTCACTAATTCGTCGATCATCAAATGAATCTTCGGGGCTTCTTCAAGACACTTGATACCATCAAGAAAAGTCGACGAAAACATATTTGATCAAAGCTTCCAACTTCGAAATCCAAGTTGCAACTTCGAACTACAAGAGAACTTCTCTAATCTCTTTCAAAATCCCAATTCCTCATAATATTCTCTCTTTAGCAAGCGAAGAACAGCGATTGGCGAAGCGGCGATCGGTACAAGACGAACGTTATTATGTCACACTCCCACGCGAGCGACGGCTGCCGATCTTGCGGCCGCCGTCGCCGTAGCGGATACCTTACCTCGTTCTTCGTGTACATCTTCTGACATTTCCGCGCGAGGTGGCAGGCACCGAGGTTAAGTCGATCTTCGTGCGTAACTGTCTCTTCGAATCTTCGCTAGTTTTCCATCCTGGATCCCATATCCTAGATCCTAGATTCTAAATCTCTTTCTCTTTCGAAAATATTCTGTCTACTCTCCCTGCTGGAAGTAAAAAGATAGAAAAGGATAGAGATTTTATTGGAAAAGGTATAGAAAAAGATTGGCGTGGATAGGCGTGGATAGACGAAGGATACATTTGAACAGGGTAGAAAATATTCTGTCTATCCCTGTGTAATATCTATCTATTTCTATCTCTCAATCTATCTCTACACAGAAAAAATTTTAATTTCTTTCTATCCCTAAATCTATTTGAAATACCAAATTTCGTTAGCATCAAGAGAAAAATGGGAATTTTGTTTGTTTTCTCCAAATTCAATGGTCTTTCGCAATTATAAAATTGGGTTGATAACATTATTTTGATTCCTTAGAATACTAATTTTCGTTAGCACCAGGAGAGATGTGGGAATTCTCTTCGTTTCTATTTTAAATTTTAAATCTCGAGTTCGTAGATACTGTTGCAGGGTTAAATTTCTCCTAATGTAATATTCTTCTGTATCTCTCAAATTGGATCAATAATATTTTTCTGAATCTTTGGAATACTAATTTTCGGTAGCACCAGGATATAAATGGGAATTCTCTTCGTTTCTATTGTAAATTTTTAATGTAACTTTGGGAAATTCAGTGGTGGGATTGGTTTTCCCCAATTTCAATGGTCTTCCGCAATTATAAATTGTATTGATAACATTTTTCTGATTCCTTAGAATACTAATTTTTGTTAGCACCAGGAGAGAAATGGGAATTATTTTCATTACAAGGGTTCAGAAGGCTTCTAAGTCGTTTTTAATCGTCTGAAGTGCTTTAAAATTTATAGGAAATGTTATGAATTGCTTATTAACTGTTTCTTTTTGTAAAATTTATTGGAAATTAAACAAAAAAAAAATTCGTCAGACTAGACGTATGAAACTTCAACCCAATCACGAATATTAATTTTATAAATACAATATTTTGTACATAAATATTATTCTATGTTTATCAAACTTTATCTTTTTCAATCTTTTCGTCAGTCGAAAAGAATAAAGAAGAAGGGCTTGAAAGAGATAGAGGAACGAATTGAGTTTGATAAGGAGATAGAAAGAGATAGAAGGGAATAGACAATAGATTGAAAGAGGTAAAAAAGTGGGGATTCAAAGAGATAGGCGTGGATTGAGGTGGAAATAGAAAGGGATAGAAAACTGAAGATTGGAAGAGATAGAAACGAATTGAGTTTGATGAGGAGATAGAAAGGGATAGACAAGCATAGGCGAAAGATAGGAAGGAATAGAGAAGTAAGGATTGAATGAGATAAGAGCGATTTTGATTGAAAAGGAGATAGAAAGAGACAGACTGTAATAGGTGAGAGATAAATAGAGATCGATAAGTGCGGATTCAAAGAGATAGAGTAAACTTGGTTTGGAAAGGATATAGCAAGAGATAGACAATAGACTGAAAAGTTTATAGAAGTGGGAATTGATAGAGATAGGCGTGGATGTGGGTAGAAAGAGATTGGATGGATAAGCAAGGGATAAAAAGGAATAGAAAAGAGGAGATTCAACAAGATTGGTGTGAATGTGTATTAATAGGGAGATAAAAAGAAATAGGCGGGTGTAGTCGAAAGATAGAAGTAAGTTTAGTTTAGTTTTTATTTAGTTTTATAGAATGTATCAGTATTTAAAGTTATTTAAATGTTTTTAAGGAGTTCATAATATTTTAAGTGATTTTGAGTAATTTTATAAACGTTTAAGACATTTGAAGGGATTTAATGATATTTCATGGAATTTTTGAAGATGAAAGTAAGAAGACTTTTACAAAGATTTCAACGGTTGTTTGAAAAGTTAATGGGACTTTTAAAAACAATAAGGGATTTTACAACGTTTCATGGAATTTGGAGGAATTTAAGTAATTTTAAAGAATATCTAGTGATTTCATCAAATTTAAGACAAGGAAATACAAAGAGATCGATGGGATCAGCGAGAGTTTGAAAGAGATTGAAAAATGGGAATTAAAAGAGATAGGAGCGAATTTTGATTGACAAGATGATAAAAAGGTATACACGAGAATAGACATGAGACAGAAAGGAATAGAGAAGTATAGATTGAAATAGATAGGAACGAATTGAGTTTGATCAGGAAATATAGAGGGATAGAAAAGAATGGGCGGGAGATAGGAAGGAATAGAGAAGTGGGTATTGAAGGAGATAGAGCATACTTTGATTGAAAAGGATATAGAAAGCGATAGACGGGGATAGAAAATAAATTGAAATAGATAGAAAAGTGGGGATCCAAAGAGATAGGCATGGATGTGGGTTGAGATAGAGATAGAAAAGGATAGAGAACTGAAGATTGAAAGTGATTGAAGCGAGTTGAGATTGACAAAGAAATAGAAAGAGATTGACAAGAATAGGGGAAAGTTTGAAAGGGATAGAAAAGAGGGGATTGAAACAGGTAGGGGCAAATTTTTATTAACAATATCATAGAAAGGTATAGATGAGAATAGACATGATATAGAAAGGTATAAAGAAGTAGGGCTTGGACGAGATAGGAACAAATTGAGTTAGATAAGGAGATAGTAAGGGGTAGACAAGAATAGGCGGGAGATAAATAGACATAAATAAGTGCGAATTCAAAGAGATATAGAATGAGATAGACTGGGATATAACAATAGATTGAAAAATGTAGAGAAGTGGGGATTGAAAGATATAGGCGTGGATGTAGATAAGCAATGGATAAAAAGGAATAGAATGGAAAGAGACAGGCGGGTATAGGCGAAGATAGAAGTGGATAAACAATTTTCATCCCCTTCTGTCTTAGGGGTAGAAAGATATAAAAAGGGACAGGATTTCTATCTATTTACTTCCAAGAAAACTCTTTTTCACCTGCCTTGGACCCAAAGCTGTCCAAGCAGCAAAGCAGCAGTCGGGCTGCTGGTTCTAATTGGGTGGACTGACAAATCCGGGATTTGGAACTGATGGGTCGAACTCATTGAATTCTTGATTTGACTGATGACGAAATGCGAGTCACGAGTTTATAAAGGTTCCGCTAGCTGCTATCGTTAACTGCTCTGAATGCTGGGTTAAGTACTATTATATTATCGGCGAGATCAGATTCAGATATTATTCGCCAGAAATTATTCCGGCGATGGTGAAGTGATTCTGAAATTATCCTGGCCAAGTTTATCTGCTGTAGGGTGACATTCTCTGGATTAGAAAAGATTTACGATTTATTTACTAGATCAATCATCGGTTTTGATTTAGAATTTAGAATTGGGTTATTAGGATATCAGCCTCATCAGTTGTTGTTGTGTCCTTGGTTTGAGAATGGCGAAAGGCCTAATTTTTAATGCGGATTTAAGAAAGATAATTGAGTCGAAATTCTTCTGGAGAGGAAGTGACGAACACCATGTCTCGTTTATAACGGAAGACGAAAAGACAAAGGAGGAAGCGAGGGGCTTTTTGTGTATTCGACGACATTGACGATGACGTCGGTTTCTGCCAATCTGACACGCAGGAACGATGAGGTTTTCTTTTCCGTCGCACTTTGCCTCCTCGTTAAATCAACCGGAGGTAACAATTGTGCAATTTTAGGTGTTTTTTTCTGTTGCTTGTATGTGTAGGCGAATTCTACTAATTAAGTCAGAAATAATTAACGTCTACTTTGAGACTAATTTAATTTGGATATTATCCAATTATGGATTGTTTCTGATCTTTGGCTGGTAGATTTCAATCCTTGAGGAAATGTTTATAAAAGGAAGTTTTTTTAAAAGTCTGCAAGTTTTTGGAAACCTGAAATCTTTAAAATTCTGGATACTCTGATGAAAGTAAAGAGATAAAAAGGGATAGAAATTTGCGGATAGAAAAAGATAGCATATTTGAATATTTTTCCTCTTCAGATAAATAATTTTATATAATGACGGAAGTAATTAATCATGAAGTTTCTGCAAAAATATATTAAAATTTACATTCACTTGATTTTTATTAGTATTTTCCTACTAATCAGAAAATGATTTTAAACTTTTCACGTGCTTCTAATCCAAATCAGAAAACAATACAAAGCGAAAAAATATTTAATTTCGATACTTTTTGCACAAAACGAAGAATTCAAAATCTAACATTAAAATTGAATATTTTAATTTTACTTAAAAAATATTTGAATTAGTACAATGTAGAAGAATAATTTTGTTTATCTTATTTTATAGAAATTTACATTTAAAATAAGCCCAAGAAAATTTAAGAAAATATTCATTATTTAAAAAATTATTGATATTTTCATAAAACATTGTGATTTGACATATTTCAAAAAAATAGTTTGATTTTAATCGGAAAAATTCCATTCTACATTTTACTCAACCAAAATTATAGATAAATATTTTTTCGCTCTGTAGCGCTAATCTTTTATCAAATATAAGACTGCATACAAAGTGAAAAAATATTTAATTTCGATACTTTTTGCATAAAACGAAGAATTCAAAATCTAACATTAAAATTGAATATTTTAATTTTAATTAAAAAAATTTTGAATTAGATATTTTCATTCACTGTACGCATAACTCTAGTTAAAAATTGATTAATTCTACAGAGGGAAAAAATTCCAAATTTAATATTCGTTGAGTAAAATGAAGAAATCGAATTTTTAGATTAGAACTTGATTCCAACATCCTTAAATTATAATTAAAATTAGATGGTTCAATATTTCTGACGGGCACTGTATAAATATTTTTTTTTAATTACAAGAGAAGTACATTTTATAAATCAAATTAATTTAATAAATCAACACTTTAAAGAATTTTAAGGGTTTTAGAAAGATTTCATGGGATTTTAAATAATGTGAAGGAATTTAAAGAGAATTGATGATTTATTGAAATTTTTAAGATATTAACGATTTTCAAGTTGTCAAATTTATTATTATTATTATTATTATTATCTAAAGGAGTTTTATGGAATGTATAAGTATTCAAAGTAAGTGAATGGTGTTTTAAGGATTCAATAATATTTTAAGCGATTTTGAGTAATTTTAAAGTATTTCAATGGATTTTAGAAAAACTGTTGGGATTATAAAGTAATTTTAATGAATTTGACTATATATTTTGTGGAATTTTAAGTAATTTTAGAAACTTTTAGACATTTTACGAAATTTCATTGAATATTAAGGTATTTTAAGAGATTAAGAATTTAAAAGGGCTTTACGAAGTTTATTGAGATTTGAGAAATATTAAGTGATTTCACGGTAGTTCGAGGAATTTTGTGAGAAATTTTAAAGGATTTTAGGAAATTGCGCAGAATTTTAAGTAATTTGCAGAGACTTATAAATTTTTCACAGGATATTAAGTAATTTTAATGATTTAATGGATTTCAAGGGATTGACGAGATTTCATTGGATTTTCAGGAATTTCAATGGATTTCATGGGATTTTAAGTAATTTTATGGGATTTGATGATATTTTGGGAAATTCTAAGTAATTTTAAACAGCTTTAAAATATTTTATGAGATATTAAGTAATTTAAAGAATATTTATTTAGGATTTAACATTTAAAGGATTTAGTGAGATTATATTGGATTTTCAAGAATTTTACAGAATTTTACGAAATTTCATGGAGTTTTGAGTAATTTTAAGAGATATAATGAGTATTTATGAGATTTTAAGTAATTTTAATTAATTTAAGGAATTTTACCATATTTTGAAGGATATTAATTCATATTAAAGGAATTTTAAGGGATCTCATGAAATTTCATAGGATTGTAAATAAATTTAAGAGATTTATTCATATTTTATGGAATTTTAACTAATTCCAATGGATTTGACAATGTTTTATGGGGCATTAAGTAATTTTAAAGACTTTGAATGGATTCAAAAGATTTTACAAAATTTCATTGGATTTTCAGAAATTTTAAGTAATTTTAAGAAATGTCAAATGAATTTACAAACTTTAAAAGAATTTTACCAAATATTGAAGGATAATAAAGACATTTCAAGGAATTTTATAAAACTCATGAAGATTTCTCAAATTAGATAAATAATTACAAGTTATTATATTTCAAGACTTAAAAATTCTCAATTATTTTTTCTACTAGCAAAAGGTGTGCAAAAACGAGAAACTAATCATAATCATAATTGCTAGTATACCTAAAATTTTGCATATTTTATTAAAAGGAGATTGGATTTTAAAGTCTATCTATTGGATGGACACTAATTGGGGACGTTGGTGGATTTTCCCCTTTCGAAAAGTCATCGCCTATCTCGGCGCTTACTTAGCACGCCCACGAAGCCTCGTCTTTCCTTTATAAGATCGGCTTAACAGAGAGAGAATTTCTCGCTTATTATCCTTTCCTTCGATTTCCTACAAAAATCCGTATAGCGTCGTCTTCGTGTAAGTTCCACGAGTGACTCATGCACAATGGGCCTTGCAACGGGCAAGCGACGCGTGATTTACAGCTCATTACCGATTTCATACGTGACATTACATCGAGCGATCTGTGATGCCTTTCATCGAAAAAAATTATAGCCTGATAGATATGCCTATGAGGGATGAGCGGAATGAGCGGGATGAGTGGAATGAGCATTGAGCACTGACTCTACGAGTCGCGTCACAAGGAAACACAATTTAGAGACACATAATTTAGGTGCGGCCGTTCGCCAATTATTGAGGTGATTCCCAAGTCCCACGGTCGGTAAAACAGATTTAAAGGTTCACATTGATAGATGACAAATGGGATGAATCGAATTCGAGATTTGAGGAACATGTGCATTATTTTCACAAAAAATCAATCTTACCTCTTTCACTCTTTACCTCTCTATTCCTTCCTATCTTTCGCCCATTCTTGTCTATCCCTTTCTATTTCCATGTCAATGTCAACTCGCTTCAATAACTTTCAATCTCCAGTTATTCATCCCTCCTATTTACTTTTCAAACCCTAGCCGATCCCCCTCTATCTCTTTCTATTTCCACATCAATCAACATCCACGCCTATCTCTTTGAATTCCCACTTTTCTACCTCTTTCAATCTATTTTCTATGCCCGTTTATCTCTTTCTATCTTCATTTCAATCAATGTTTGCTCTATATCTTTCAGTATCCACTTCTCTATTCCTTCCTATTTCCTGTCTATTCTTTTTTATCTCTTTCTATTTCCTTGGCAATCTCAATTTATTTAAATCACTTTCAATTTCTAGTTCTCTATTCCATTCTATTTTCATCTCAATCCTCATCCACGCCTATCTCTATGAATCCACATTTCACCCATTCTTGTCTATTCCTCTCTATTTCCTTATCAAACTCAATTCGTTCATATCTATTTCAATCCCTACTTCGCTATTCCTTTCTATCTCACTCCTATTCTCATCTATACCTTTCTATCATCTTAACAATTAAAATTCGACTCTATCTCTTTTAATCCACATTTTTCTATCTCTTTAAACCGCACTTCTTTATCTTTATTTATCTCTGGCCTATTACAATCTGTCTCTTTCTATCTCCTTTTTACTCAAAATCAATCTTATCTCTTTCAATCCTTGCTTTTCTATTTTTTCCTATTTTTCTCCTATTCTTGTCTATCCCTTTCGATTTCCTTGTAAATCTCAACTTGCTTCAATCATTTTCAATCTCTAGTTCTATATTTCTTTCTATCTGATTCCTACTTTTATTTATATCTTTCTATCATTTTGTCAATAAAAATTCGCCCCTATCTCTTTTCATCCCCACTTTTAATCCCCGTCTATCTCTGTCTATCTCCTTTTCAATCAAAGTTTCATCTCTCTCCTTCAATACCAACTTCTCTATTCCTTCCTATCTTGCACCTACTCTTGTCTATCCCTTTCTACCTCCTTATCAAACTTAATTTCTTCCTATCTCTTTCGAGCCCTACTTCTTTATTCCTTTCTATCTCATCCCTATTTTCATCTATACCGTTCTATCATCTTATCAATAAAAATTAGCTCCTATCTCTTTAAATCACAAACTTTTCTATACCTTTCAAACTCTAGCCGATCCCCATCTATCTCTTTCTATCTCTTTTTTAATCAAATTTTTCTCTATCTATTTAAATCCGCACTTCTTTATCTCTATTTATCTCTCGCCTATTACAGTCTGCTTCTTTACATCTCCTTTTGATTCAAAATTGCCTTTAACTCTTCCAATCCTTACTTCTCTATTCCGTCCTATCTTTTGCCTATTCTTGTCTATCCCTTACTATTCCCTTGAAATTCTCAATCTCCCTTATATTCTATTCTATCCCTCTCTATTTCCTCCTCAAACTCAATTCGTTCATATCTATTTCAATCCCTACTTCTCTATCCCTTTCTATCTCATTCCTATTCTCGTCTATACCTTTCTATCATCTTGTTAATCAAAATTCGTCCCTATCTCTTTAAATCCCCTGTACCTTTCAAACTCTAGCAACCGTTTATCTCTTCCTATCTTCTTTTCAACCAAAGTTCGCTCTATCTATATAAATCCGCACTTCTCTATCTCTATTTATCTCTCACCTATTACAGGCTGTCTGTTTCTATCTCCTTCTTACTCAAAATCGCTCTTATTTGTTTCAATCCTTACTTTTCTATTCCCTCCTATATTTCGTCTATTCTTGTCTATCCCTTTTAATTTCTTTGTCAATCTCAACTCGCTTCAATCACTTTCAAACTCCAGTTCTCTATCCCTTTCTATTTCCGTCTAAATCCACATCCACGCCTATCTCTTTGAATCCCTAATTTTATACCTCTTTCAATTTGTTGTCTATCCCCGTCTATCTTTTTCCATCTCCTTTTCAATCAAAGTTTCCTTTATCCCTATCAATACCCACTTCTCTTTTCTTGCTATCTCCCGCCTATTCTTTTCTATCCCTCTCTATTTCCTTATCAAACTCAATTCGTTTCTATCTATTTCAATCCCTGCTTCTCTGTCACCTTGTCAATCAAAATTCGTTCCTATCTTTTTTAATCACAATGTTTTCTATCCCTTTCAAACTCTAGGCAATCCCCGTCTATCTCTTTCTATCTCCTTTTTAATAAAAATCGCTTTTATCTCTTTCAATCCTGAATTCCCTATTCCTTCCTACCTCCCTTCTATTCTTTTCTATTACTCTCTATTTCCTCATGAAACTAAATTCGTTCCTATCTATTTCAATCTATACTTCTCTAATCCTTTCTATCTCATACCTATTCTCGTCTATACCTTTCTATCTTATTATCAATCAAAATTCGCCCTGTCTCTTTTAATCCTCACTTTTCTATCCCTTTCAAACTCTCGCTGATCCCCCATCTATCTATTTCTATTTTCTTCTCTTAAAATTCTTGAAAATCAAATGTTTCGTAAAATCCATTGAAATCTCTTAAGAGTTTCTAAACATTACTTAAAATTATTTCTAAAATTATTAAAAACGCAAATATATAATATCTGCATTTTGTTCAATTTCTATATAGTCTTTCTTTCTTAAAATTAAAGTTAAAAAACAAATTGAAAAAAATCTCTTTCGATGCATTTTTCGAAACTAATGAAGTGATTAGAATCGATGTTTCACAGTTTGCAGATTATAATTTGCTTGACTTTTTTTTTCTCCGCTGATTCAGATAAAGATAGGGGATTGAAATACGATCTGAATAGTATCCGAGACTGCATAAAACATAAGTATGGACCGTAGACCACGACCACCGCTCTTAAGCCACATATGCCATTCAGCTCGGTCGGCTTATCTCGGCCTTAAGACCGTTTTCCACGGGTGATCGACGATGGAACACGAGCGATCGATGAAAAACGAGGTAAGAGCCAATTCCTTCGCGCGCGATATGATTAAGAAGGAATATTAAGTCGGCCTCAGAAAATATTCGAAAGCGAGTACACCACCATAATCAGCATATTAAACAAAGGTTTGCTTTTATTTCTTAAGGGGGCGTGGAATACCGTCAATGTGAAAAATTTTCATGATTCTCGTGAAGAAATTTCCGGATTTAGTCTCGTGAGGTTCAAGAAGGGCGTATGTCATGTGGTGTTCAAGAAGGGCGAATGTCACATAGGCTTCAAGAAGGTCGAATTTCACGAAATTATACCATAGAGAAAGTTTCTCGGATTGAAATTCATTCCGAATCAATCCGAATAATTCCGGAATTTTTATACGAACTAAACAGTTTCATTTTGATGTAATCCGAAGGAAGTTTTCAATTCGAATTAATCCGAAACCCATTCAAAAGCAATCCGAATGAATCCAAATGATTCAGAAAAATTTAGATAAATTCGGATTCATTCGGATTGACTAGGTTTATTCAGATTGAAAGTTCGGATTAATTATTATTAATTCGGATTGGGGATTCATTCGAATTAGATCGGAATAAAACTGTTTGGTTCAGATCCAAATTCCGTTGTGATTCGGAAAATTTTGGATTGATTCGGAATGAATTTTCTCCTAAGATTTCTCTAGGGTATTTTCCTACCAAAAAAAATAAAAGGACATGGTATAAGGTATTGGAAAATGATATACGGAAATGGTAAATGGACATGGTAAAGGGAAATAATAAAGGAAAATTGTACAGAGAAATAGTAAAGGGAAATCACGGTAACATTAAGTAACGATAAAGGGAAATGCTAAAGGAAAATAATAAGGGGAAATGATAAAATAAAATCATGGTAAAAATATAAAGGGAAACACTAAAGGGAAATGGTACAGGGTAATCATGATAAAGGAAAATAGTAAAGGGAAATCGTAAGGGGATATTGTTAAGGGGAATTTATATGGGAAATGGAATAAGAGAATCATATTAAAAGGAAACGGTGAACGGAAATCATGGTTGAGGGAAATGGTAAAGGGAAATTTTAAAGGGAAATGGTATTTGAAAATCACGATAAACGGAAATGCTAAAGGAAAATGCTAATTGGAGACGGTAAGAGGACGTAGTAAAGGGAAATCGTAAAAGGAAAAGTGTTCAGGGGAATTTTGAAGGGAAATGGAATAGGAGAATCATAGTAAAGGTAAATGGTAAATGGAAATCATGGTTGAGGGAAATGGTAAAGGAAATGGTGAAAGGAAATCAGGCTAAAGGGAAACGGTAAAGGGAAATGTTAAAGGGAAATCGTAAGGGAAAATTTTTAAAGGAAATTTAATAGGAGAATCATGGTAAAGGGAAATGGTAAAAGGAAATGATAAACGAAAATCATGGTAAAGGGAAAAGGTACAGGGAAATCACGGTAAAGGGATATGTTAAAGGGAAATCGTAAAGGGAAATTGTTAAGGGGTATTTTTAAGGGAAATGGAATAGGAGTATCATGGTAAATGGAAATGGTAAACGGAAATTATGGTTGAGGGAAATGGTAAAGGTAAATGGTAAAGGGAAATGGTAAAGGGAAATTATGATAAAGGAAAATGATAAAGGGAAATTGCAAACAGGAATCAAGGTAAAGGGGAACGCTATAATTGAAATGGTAAAGGGAAATGTTAAAGGGAAATGGTAAAGGGAAATTTATAAAAATCGTTATACATATCACTAATTTTCTCGGAAAGTATCACTCGTAGAAGAAAATGCTTGTAGTAGAAAATGTTTATTTCGATGAGATCTACAACTTTCGTTTAAAACATTTCCAATTTTGAAAATTTTAATTCTCAGAAAGATAGGAAATAATACGGAATTTAAAGTCGTAAATTTAATCTCGTAGGATTTCACAGGATTTTAAAGAATTTTAAGGATTATATCGATATTTTGTAGAATATTAAAGAAAATCAAGGAATATCAATTGATTTTACGTAATTTCTTACAGTACACATATTCGTATTCTCTCTTTGTTAGAATTAATATGAGTCACAGTTAACGGGTTCTATGACCCTGATATTTTCAAATATATTCCTAGCCGATTGTCTTTTTCTTATTGGTAAATAATTTTTCATCAATAAAGCTCGAGTTAGGTTGGTCTTCAGTTAAGTGGGAGTGTGTTTGTGTTTGTTGGAGACGCAGGTAAGTATGTTTGCATGGAATAAAGAAGGTCTCAATCGTGGCAAGACATAACGCAATAATAATCACGATGCCAGATCGATACGCGATAGACATTGCGTCGAACGGTGGATGTCATTACATGGATGGATGCATGAAAGTCAGGAATGCCGGAGTGTCGCATAACATTGATTGGAAAAAATGTACTTCGAAAGTTGCCTCTCTTGAACATATTTAAAAAATTGATTTAGGTTGATATCTGTTTAGACGTTCAAACATTTATCAAAGTGATCAATGGACCAGAAAATTAGAAAGAATTAAGAACGGCTTTAAGGTTTTAGATACATGATTCTATTTAAAAATGACTGCGGGGCTAAAGTTCTACTTTTTACCCTAAAAAGTAAAAAGTACTTTTTACTCCCTGTCAGGGCCTACGCAAGAATTCATGTTGAGGGCTCGAAATATTTTTATGATTAATCCATATGTTACAATAAAAAAATTTTCTTCAAACGATCGTCTTTGATGAAAAATAAAATTTTATTCTCAATTTTAATTTGTTTACGGGGAGGAGGAGGGAGGTTTGAACCACAAAAATCCCCTTTGGGCACGGCCCTGCTCACTGCATTTTAGTCCCTAGAGAGTAAAAAGCGAAAATGTAGATATGGTTCAGAACTATTTTTTCAGGTCTTTAGAACCAATCCGAAATATTATATTTGAGTTTTTTTCAGAACCAACCGACCCGAAAATGTACTTTTTAGTTACTAGGCAGTGAAAAGTAAAGGAAAATGGTAAAAAGAAATGATGATAAAGGGAAATAATAAAAAAAGGAAAATTGTATGGCGAAATTATAAATGGAAATCATGGTATAGAAAAATGGAAAATGAAAAACAGAAATGAAAATGGTAACAGGGAAATCGTAAAAGACAACAGTAAAGTGAAATTTCTTAAGGAAACGGTTAAGGGAAATTATAAAGCGAAATGTTTAAGGGAAATGATAAAGGGATTTGAAAAATGGGGTTTGTACAGGGAAATGGTAAAGGGAAATGAAAAAGAGAAACGATAAAAGGAAATGGTAAACAAAAATCGTGATAATGGGCAATGATAAAAGTAAATGGTAAAGGAAAATGGTAAAGGGGAATTTTAGTAAAGGGACATGGTTAAAGGAAATTATAAACGGGAATCACGGTAAAGAAAATGGTAACAAAAAATGGTAAAAAGAAATTTTAAAGGGAAATAGTGAAGAAAAATGATAAAGGGACATCTTAATAAAGGGAACTGGATAAGGGAAAGAATGGTAAAGGGAAATGGTAAAGGGAAATGAAAAAGGGAAATGATAAAAGGAAATGGTAAACAAAAATCGTGGTAACGGGAAATGGCAAAGGGAAATGCTGGAGGGAAATGTTGAAGGGAAATGATAAAGGGAAATGGTGAAGGGAAACGATAAAGGGAAATAGTGAAAGGAAAGTATAGTACAGGGAAATCAGAAATGGAAATGGAAAATGAAATGGAAAAGGGAAATGATACAAAGAAGTGGTAAATGAAAATCGTAGTAATAGGAAATGGTAAAAGTAAATGGAAAAGGAAAATTGTAAAGGGAAATGGTAAAGGGGAATTTTTAAAGGAAAAGGGGAATCATAGTAAAGGGGATTCCTGGTGAAGGAAAATGAAAAGGTGAAATGGTAAAATAAAATAGTAAACGGAAATCATGATAAAGGGAAATGGTAAAAGGAAATGGTAAAGAGAAATGCAGGAGGGAAATGTTGAAGGGAAATTATAAAGGAAAATGGTGAAGGGAAACGATAAAGGGAAATAGTGAAGGGAAAGCATGGTACAGGGAAATAGGAAACGGAAGTGGAAAATGGAAATTATAATGGACAAAGGTAAAAGGAAATGGTAAACATAAATCATGGTAAAAGAAAATGGTAAAAGGAAATTGTGATGGGAAATGGTAGAGGTAAATCGTTAAGGAAAATAATAATGGGGAATTTTTAAGGAAAATGGTGAAAGGAAATGATGAACGAGAATCATGGAAAGGGAAATTGTAAAGAGAGATCGTAAAGGATAATTGTGGTGAATGGAAATGATAATGGAAAATCATTTTAAAGAGAAATGGGTAAAAGATTTTCAAAAAGGGATTTGAAAAAGATGATCAGAAAGAAAACTGAATAGGAAGCTTTAAAAAACGGATTTCGAAAGAGAGGTTAAAAATGGTAAAGGGAAATCACGGTAAAAGTAAATAACGATAAAGGGAAATCCTAAAGGAAAATGGTTAAGGGAAATGGTAGAGGGAAATCACGATAAAGGGAAATGGTAAAAGAAAATTGTTAAGGGGAATTTTTATGGGAAATGGAATAGTAAAATTATAGTAAAGGGAAATCATGGTTGAGGAAAATGGTAAAGGGAAATCAGGATAAAGGGAAATGATAAAGGGAAATGGCAAACAAAAATCACGATAAAGGGGAAGACTACATGGAAACCGTAATGGGAAATGTTAAAGGGAAAATAAATTTGGAAAAGGTGTTAGAAGAGAAAATTTGGAATGAGGGAATGGGAAAATATTTTGGAAAAAGGGATTGGTAAAAGAGGGTAGTAAAAGGGTGGAAAAAATTGTTCAGAAAGGGAAAGTGTAGAGTTTTTTGAAAAATATAATAATACAATTAAATTATTGCATATTAATTAAAATTCAATAAATTAACTCATAAATTCTTCCAATTCATTGAAATATTTATCTTGAATATTAAAAATTGTCTATTATAAGCCTGCGAAGAGATAATCATCTGGAATTAATTCCTCAAGTTCTCGCCTTAATTTAATGCACACGAGGCTCGCTGGGCGGGAACGACACAGCCGTGAACGTCAGAGAGATTTTTTCAAGTCATGTCGATCCATAAAACAACAACGATATTCGCCTATCGCGAGATTTTTTATCGGTTTTTGCAATCAAAATAAAAAACGCCGTATTTCCTATTTTAGCACACCGATTTTCCAATGACGCTATCATTATGTAATTGTTGTCTGCCAGTGTTTTATTCCTAAGATTTATAACTACAAAACCTCAGAAACTTTATTTTGTTTTGCTTGAGGTTGGAGGTTCCAACAAAAGCTGAAATGGTGTACGAATTTTTCTTTAGTAATACTGATCTTTATCTATCGAAGACGATTGGTAGTCGATCGATGTCCAATTCAGGAGCTGCCAATTATATTGCATCGCTCTTCGATCCCTTTGACCCTCAACGATCCTCAGTAAACTCTGCGGAATCATAGACGGCGATGCAATAATAGCACTAACTATAATCCCCCAGAACAATAATTATCAATAATCACCGGCATGATTATTCCGCATCGAATCGGTCCACGTCTTCTGACGTCATTTCTGTTTCATCGCTAGAGAAAAGTGACGTTATTCGGAAGAGTTCTAGAGATATAAAACGTATTTTCATTCTGCAAATAATTTTTATTTCCTAGAAATTTTTCCCTTTTCCATTTCCATTTCCCTTTACCATAATTTTCGTTTACAATTTCCGTTTGCAATTTCCGTTTGCAATTTCCCCTTACCATTTTCTTTTACCACTTCCCTTTACCATGATTTCTGTTTACCATTTCCTTTTATAATTTCCCTTTTACATTTCACTTCACCAGGAATCCCTTTTTCAATTTCCCTTAAAAATTCCCCTTTACCATTTCCCTTTACGATTTCCCTTTACTTTGATTCCCGTTTATCATTTCCTTTTATCATTTCCCCTTACTGTGATTTCCCTTTTTCATTTCCCTTAAAAATTCCGCTTTACCATTTCCCTTAACGATTTTACTTTTCCATTTACTTACACCATTTTGCATTACCATAATTTCAATTTACCATTTCTTTTTATCATTTCCATTTTCCACTACCCTTTCCTATTTCTCTGTACCATGCTTTCCCTTCACTATTTCCCTTTATCGTTTCCCTTCACCATTTTCCTTTATAATTTCCCTTTAACATTTCCCTCCAGAATTTCTCTTTACCATTTCCTTTTACCATTTCCCTTTATCATGATTTCCGTTTACTATTTTATTTTACCATTTCACCTTTTCATTTTCCTTCACCAGGAATCCCCTTTACTATGATTCCCCATTTCCTTTAAAAATTCCCCTTTACCATTTCCCTTTACAATTTTCCTTTTCCATTTACTTTTACCATTTCCCATTACTACGATTTTCATTTACCACTTCTTTGTATCATTTCCCTTTTCCATTTCATTTTCCATTTTCCTTTTCCATTTCTGATTTCCCTGTACCATGCTTTCCTTTCACTATTTCCCTTTATTGTTTCCCTTCACCATTTCCCTTTATCATTTCCCTTCAACATTTCCCTCCAGCATTTCCCTTTACCATTTCCCTGTACCATGCTTTCTCTTAATCAGTCCGCTTTAGTAAGATTTTCCTTTACCATTAACTTTTGCCATTTCCGGTTACCACGATTTTTGTTTACCATTTCCTTTTACCATTTCCCTTTTTCATTTCCCTTTACCATTTTTTGTTACCATTTTCTTTACAATCCCCTTTACTATTTCCCTTTACGATTTTTCTTTACCATGATTCCTGTTTATAATTTCCTTTAACCATATCCCTTTACTAAAATTCCCCTTTACCATTTTCCTTTACCATTTACTTTTATCATTTCACATTGCCACGATTTTTGTTTACCATTTCCTTTTATCGTTTCTCTTTTTCATTTCCCTTTACCATTTCCCTGTACAAACCCCATTTTTCAAATCCCTTTTTCCACTTACACTTTGTGAACACCTTTTTTAAACTTCCTTTTCCAAACAACTTTTATCATTTTTCTCTTTTAACTCCTCTTTCCTACCCCTACTTTGAAATTCCCCTTCCTTTCCCTACAGATCTAACGCGAGTTCTGAAAAAAGACAACCAGAATTTTTCAGGCCTTGTATTGGACAACACCAACATTTTCATTTAACCTTGTTGCAAAATATATTAAATATCATATTTTTTTTGTTTCAGGGAAGAATGAAGAATTCGAGAGGACTAGAGCCAGTTTCGTCGAATTTGAA
The DNA here is from genome assembly GCA_900474325.1 of Synergus umbraculus. Taxonomy (NCBI): domain Eukaryota; kingdom Metazoa; phylum Arthropoda; class Insecta; order Hymenoptera; family Cynipidae; genus Synergus; species Synergus umbraculus. Next base: position 69,128 of record UCOK01016002.1, read on the forward strand.
AAGTGTAAGGATGTTGAGGGTGAGTGAGCGATTCGTGAGTGGCGTAATCGGTGAAGTTTTTTAATCTCGTGAATTAAGTGCGCGTGATAAAAAGAGGTTCGGGGAGTGTTCCATGCTTGAAATGGATGGTGTGTCAAAGAAGGAGAGCGAAGCAGTGTTAATATATGGATGCCCATGGGTGGAACTTGGCCGAAATGTGCCAGCGTTATCATCACGCTGTACCGGGAGGGGCGGCGACCCAAAATTCCCCAGCTAGGGACCCCATACAGGGCCTGTCGACCACCTCCCACATCGACCAGCCCAGCCCCTCTTATTCCCATTATACGTAAGTATCCATTTTTTCCTATCTTCATTAACTAATTTTTTGATTAGCCAATAAGAAACTCTGCCCTCTTCAAATCTCAAAACCATAATCCCTAGATTTTTGTCACATATATTTTTGGGCCTTATATAACTTATTTTCCGTCTTAGATTTTTTCGGCCATATTTTGAGACTTATTTTGAAAGCTTTATCTTATTGGGATTTGTATTTTTGATATTTGCAATTTTTGGGTCTTATTTTTGTACCGTATGTTGTTAAAATTTCTTTTCTAAATTTCTTTTTGGATTTTTACGAATTTTGGACTTATTTTGGGTCTTATAATTTTGGATCTCAGTCTTTCGACCTTATATTTTTGGGCCTTAAATGACATATTTTAGAACTCATATTTGTTAGTCTTATATTCTTGGGACTGAAATTTTTGGACCCTAAGTAACTTATTTCGGGTCTTAGATTTTTTTAGCCTATTTTGAGCTTATTTTAAAAGCTTTATATTTGCAAATTTTTTATTTGTGATATTCATATTTTTGGGTCTTATTTTTGGCACATATGTTGTTAGAACTTATTTTTAAAATTTGTTTCGGGGTTTTTAAGATTTATGAGTCCTAAATTTTTAGGACTTATATTTTTGGGTCTTATATTTTAGGCTTATATTTTTGGGACTTATATCGTTGGGTCCTAAATTTTTGGGACTTAGATTTTGGATACTAAATTTTTGAGACTTGGATTTTTGGGTCCTAAATTTTTGGGATTTATATTTTGGGCCTGAAATAAAAATAACGATTTTTCTTTATTTCTTTTTATATCGAAAAATCAATTACTGTCGAAACTGACTTAAAGACAGGGAATAAATCTCGGAGTACTTGAAAATAATTGTGTAAAATCGACTGTTGCCGGCGGCTTATCGCGGCTCGAGCCGTCGGAATTGTATTACATCGCATTGCATATTAATAACGATATGGCAAATTAGGGATAAGTATATGTGTACCTACGATTCCGCGGTCAGGCCCCGTAATCCTGTTATTAGCGCGGCGATTAGGGGAAGATGATCTCAGGGTAAATTGCAGGGGCGTACCCCGGTGTTTGGTTAGCGTAATCGCCAATCGCCAACTCGGATCCACGCAAGTCCTGGAAGGTGATGCGTTTCTCTTAACCTCTCGTTACTCTGCGTTACTTTGAGTTACTCTTGACTACGTTTCTCTGCTTTCTTACTCCCACGCAAAATTCTACAATATTCATCTTTACTTGTTATAAATTCCCGTCAATCAATTTTATACCTCAAGATTTACTTTGAAAACTCCTGCATGCCCACCCATGAGGTCTGCAATCTGATTCTATATATTCGAGCAGTTTTAAAGAAAAAAAAAAATTTTTTTTGTTAAGATAAATTTCGCCAAAAATAATTTTAAAAAAGGAAAAAAACTATTATAACATCGAATTTACTTCAAATTGTGTCGCAGCGTTGGTTTTACGTGAAAAATGTTTTTTTTTTCTATGAAGATAAGCCCCAAATATATGTCTCCAAAAATAAGGCCCAAAATAGAAAAATATTTAAAACAGGCCCAAAATTTTAAGGCTAACAACAAATCCAAATACCATAAATCCTAAGAAGAAATGTATAAATAAGTCTTAATATAAGGCCCAAATAATAAAAGGTCCAAAGTATAAGGCCCAAACAATAATCAATTAAAATAGAAGGCCTAAAATGGATGACCTATATAAATTAGACACAATTGTAAGGCCTAAAATATAGAAGTTAAGTTAAGAAAAATTATACAACCCAAAAAAGTCTCAAACCAACAATATCCCCTCTCAAGATCCAATAATATAGGACCCAAAAATATAGGACTCAACTGTTGGAGATCTAGAGAAAATGAAGGTCAAATATATGACTCCATGAAATGCCCGAAATATGAAACGTAAAATATACGGCACAAATTATAAAAATTGAAATCTGAGGCCCAAAACAGAAAACCCCTCAAAATAAGGCATAAGAAAAAGGCTAAAATATGTCCTCAAAAGTAAGGCTAAAAAAATCCAAACGAAATAGGGTCCAAAATAAGATCTACACTTGGATCCAATAACATAGGACCCAAAAATATAGGAGTCAACAGAAAATATAAGTCACAATGAATAAAAACGATAACCCAAAATAAGGCCCATATATAAGTCAAAATATAAGACTCTGAAATGAGTGACAAAAAATAACCCTGAAAAGGCCCAAAAATAAAACTCAAAATATAAGGCCCAAATTATTTTTAAAAAAAAGCTTTGTAAAAACAAGGAAAGAAGATTAATCACAAAATATAAGTCCCAAATTATTTAAAAAAAAAACTAAAACACATGGACCAAAAATAAAAATATATGTCCCAAATTATAAAAACCTAAAATATAAGGCCCTAAATTAAGACATGATATTTTAAGTGATATTAAAAAACACCGGACTTGTTTTTAATCGAATTGTTTATATTAAAATAATGTAAACTTACAGGTGAAATAAAGTGAAAAGAATTTCGCACATTTGATGTTAAAGCGCAATTGAAATACCAAGAAAAACTTGCATATATCAATTACCTGGAGTAGAGTATCTTTCACGGAATTATTGACGTTGGCAATACATAATCGTTGATTGCAAATCGAGTTCATTGTTTGAACTTCCAACGCATCAAGAACGCTCGATCGAACAAAAAGTTAACAATCAACATCTGCTTAAAGAATAAAAAACAAATTCGGTAAATTTTAAAATTGTAAAAAAAAATATGAAGAAGACAATTTTATTTAATTCAATTAAAATAATTTCAACTCTAATCAATTCCACTTAATTCTATTTAATTTTATTCAATTCTATTATAATTCATCAAAATTTCTTCAATTCTCTTAAAATCAGTTTAAATGAGTTAAATAACAACTTAAAAATAGTTTAATCTCTTCTCACTTTTTTTAAACGAGTGTTTTTCTTTATTTTTAAATTATAGAATGAAATAATTTTTATTAATTAACCAGAAAATCCTTCTAGAGATTTTCTTTAGGTCATATATCGAAAATTTAAATACTCATGTAATAGAAAACATGCATGTTAGTTGAATTATTTACTAACTATATTAAATATTCTTTTCATTCGAGAATTTAAATATTTTAGGAAATTTATTTCAATCTCGAAAAAAGTCTCAAAATTCACAAAATATAAATCTTACTGATTCAAATGCCGAGTGCAAATCCAAAATTATCTACAGATGTATTTTTACTGATTTAATTATTTTGGGTCTTATTCATGAATTCATATACCTTATCTTCATTTTTGGGCCTTAATTTAGATACTAATTTTTGGGTCTATTATTCTGTAATATTTATGGGTCTTATATTATCGGCCTTACGTTTGGGTTTTTATAATTTGGGTCTTATTTTGCGGCTTATTTTAATTGGTCTAATTAAAAATGCTCAGTGTCTTATTTTAAAGGTATTTGGGTCATATTTTGACATATTTTTGGGTCTTATATTTTTTGTAATATAATTTGAATTTTTCTCCGATATTTACTACTGGCCCTTATTTCATATACCAAATTTCGTGCCTAATTTTGTGTTTTACTTGCCCGAGGGGCCCAGGCTCCCCCCCCCGAAATTTCAGAAAGTTATGTTATGTGCTATATGTATAACCAATTATCGATATTCGATGATACTACTTTTGAATCTGCGGGCCCCCCCCCAAAACAAAATCCTGGGTACAGGCCTGAGGGTCATATATTATGGATCCAACGAATTGGAATTTATTTATATATCGTATTTTGTCAATCTTCCATTTTGGGCCTAATAATTTTATTTTCATAAACTGGGTCTTATTTTTGGTCCCACATAGTGAGGATGTATTTTTGGGTCTCACAATTTGCATTAAGTAATCTGTATCTTTCTAGGATCGTATATTTGTGATTTATTTTTGGGCCTTATTATTTTTTGTCTTATTTTGTGTGTTTCATAATTTGGGCATTATTTTTGGATATTATTCCTTGGTACTTATTTTAAGTATTTTTTCGGTCTATTTGGTACCTTACTTTGCTGCATCATATTTCGTACCTTAAATTTTATGTTCAAAAATTGTGGCCTTATTTTGGGCCCTATATTTTGAAATTTACTTTATGTTTGATTTTCAGATTTTTTGAATCCTTATATTTTATTTTTATATAATTTGGGCCTTATTTCTGAAATATTATACTTGGGCTTCATTTCTAGCGTCTCACATTTTGGGCCTTATTTTTGGGTCTCAAGTCTAATAAATATTCTGACGATATATTCTTAACTTTATATTATGGGAATTTTTTCTCCCCTTTTTTTGGCATTATGGTAATATTTTTCTCCTTATATTTTTGGACCTTATTTTAATTTTTATCTTGACTTATGTATTATGATATATTTTTTTTTAAATATTCATGTAATAAAAAACATGCATGTTAGTTAAATTAAATTGTCCAAGTGGGCATATGAAATTGTTTAAGGCTTCTCGTCCGAACACACAAGTTAAGCAGCGCTTGACGCAATTCTAATCGGATGGGGGCCGACGTACTAAATCTTATCATTCTGTAATTAATTCTACTTTACTTTACTTTAAGAGTCCAATCGCGCGCTTGAGCGCGCGTTTTTCGTATTTGAAATAATTTACGTCATTCGGCTTACTGCTCACTTCATGCGTAACCAGTGGTAACGCTGACGTCAGAAATTAAGGTAACGCTATGAAGTTAGCTGAAAGTATGTTCTTTTTATAATAGGAAATAGAGATATAAACGTATTTTTTTTTAATTCTGAAAAATATTTTTAAATATGTTGAAATAAAATTCATTAATTACAATTTTATTCAATTACATTTATTATTATTAAATATTGTTCAATTTCATTAATTCCTATTCTTTATAATTGAAATTAATTACAATGAAATTCGATTTTATTAAATTTTATTCAAATCAATTTATATTATATATTTATGCTATTCTACTCATATATTTATTATAGACGTTTGTTATTAATTTTAATTATATATTTAAATTATATTATATTTTACACAATTCCATTTTGTTTTATTCGATTTTAGTAAATTCTATTCTTTAGCCAAAGTTACATTAATTAAATTAAATTTAATTCCATTACATTTCATTCAATTCCAGTAAATTTTAGTGAGTTTTGTAAAAGACAATCCATTAAATTCAATTTTATTCAATTCAACTCAATTTCTCTCTATTTCACTCGATTTTGTCTGAAATCCCTGGCAATTTAATAAGATTGATTTCTTGAAATTTTTTAAAACTTATTCAACTTTACAATATATTGTAAAATCTCTTCAATTCTTTCAATTCTTGTGATTTCTTCTAATATGTCTTTTTTAAAATCTTTTATACTTCTTTTATATCATATTCAAATTATATAATCACTTTGAGACTTAAATTTTATAAAAACAGTTTTTATCTATAAAATAAAATTTTTGTAAATTATCATAAGCCGAAAAGTAATCATAATTAGTAATAGAAAACTTGTCTGCAAATTAAATTCAATTCTCCAAGTGGACGTATGAAATTGTTTAAGGTTTCCCGTCCAATCACTGAAGTTAAGCAGCGCTTGGCGCGGTTATACTCAGATCGGGGCCGACGTACTAAATAGTTACTAAATGTAAAAATAACGAATGTAAGAATAACTGAATGTAAAAATATTCTCGTGCTTAAAAAGCACGAGACAAAGAATCTAATTGCATGAAATGGTTCCAATTGATGTTTTGGGTCATATTTTGACATATTTTTGGGTCTTATATTTTTCGTGATATAATTTGAATTTTTCTCTGATTTGTGGGCCTTATTGGATGTACTAAATTTTGTGCCTACTTTTGTATTTTATTTTATTTTGGATCCAAAGAATAAGAATTTATTTTTATATCGTATTTTGTTGATCGTCCATTTTGGGTTTCATAATTTGATTTTTATTAATTGGGCCATATTTTTGTTCCCACATAGTGAGAATTTATTTTTGGGTCTCACAATTAGCGTTTAATAATCTGCATCTTTCTAGGATCGTTTATTTGTGATTTATTTTTGGGCCTCATTATTTTTTTTGTCTTATTTTGCGTGTTTTATGTTAAAAAATTGTGGCCTTATTTTGGGCCCTATATTTTGAAATTTACTTTATGTTTGATTTTCAGATTTTTTGAATCCTTATATTTTATTTTTATATAATTTGGGCCTTGTTTCTGAAATATTATATTTGGGCTTCATTTCTAGCGTTTCAAATTTTGGGCCTTATTTTTGGGTCTCAAGTCTATTAAATATTCTGACGATATATTCTTAGCTTTATATTATGGGAATTTTTTCTTCCCTTTTTGGGCATTATGGCTACATTTTTCTCCTAATATTGTTAGGCCTTATTTAAATTTTTTTCTTGTATTATAAATTCTTCTGACAATTGTTATATGATGTCGCGATTATCGTTCTGGTCCGTTCCATGCGATGCTCACGGCCGTCGCACTCAACGCCGACCATATCGGTGAATCTTGTAATAAACCTGCTTGAAAATTTTTTTACATATAATTTAAAAACACTCTCCTAACCCATATTCGAGAAAGATGCAAATGAATACTTTCCTTTTTCATTTTCAGATTACTGCAAATTATAAGGTCACCAAATAAGGCCAATAAAATAAGGCTACAATTTTTAATTACAGAATATAAGACCCAAAATATGGCTTAAAGTAAATCCCGAAATATAGGATCGAAAAAGTAATAAAAATGTAAAAAATAAGGCCTAAAAGACAAGACAAAAATGTACTGCACAAAATGAGTAAAAAATTTAGTGCTTTATATATGATCCCAAATATAAAATATAAAAATTATAAGACCGAAAGAATGCCAAAAATATCTGACTCTAAAAATATTATACATTATAAAATTCGAACTGTAAGGCCCAAAAAAAGTCCCACTATATAAAAACCAAAACTGAGGGTAAGAAAGAATTTTTTGGTGGAGAAGCAAACATAAGACCCAAAAATATAGCGAAAATATACAACCTAAAATATGAGGTTACTAAAATAAGGCCCAAAAATAAAGATAAAACATATAATTCTTCCAAGAAAGAGAAATTATAATCTGCTAAATATAAGACCGAAAATTAATGCTCAAATATTAGGTCCTAGAAATAAAGTAAAAATTATAAAATCCCAGAATATAAGGCCGAAATTGGAATACTTAAAAATAAGGGATAAATTGTTTCAAAGTAGAGGACCCAAAATATGGTCCAATAATAAAAGTCAAGTATATATCAGAATACTTGAATGATATGTAATGGGTTTTGAATGCTTGATTAATAAAACTGAGTAATTACTTCACCATATTTTACAGATGTATTAGTAAATTTGAATGAATATTCAATAATTTTCAACTGATTGATCAGTAAATTCGGTAGTTTTTCGGTAATTGATAATAGAACTTAATTGATAATTTGTTGAATTTTTACTGCTGAATCAGTAAGTTTTACTGATTACGTTGTGGGTTTTCACTGAATGATCAGTAAATCTGACTGTTTATTCTTTACGTTTTCACATATGCATTAATAATTTTGACACAACATTTATAGCGTTGTCACTGCTGAATCAGTG
>UCOK01016003.1:0-21846 GCA_900474325.1 Synergus umbraculus
CGTGACCTTGAGATGTTACGATGACCTGAGCTAGCAGTTGTTTTGCTTAAGATATTTCAGGACTAGGAATTCATCGTTATTTATTTTATTATAAATAACTGGCGCACAATAAATTTGGATTCCTTGTGAAGATTTAAGGATTGTCGAGACTAGAGTTCTTAGTCGGTTATATTACTTCGAGAACGGTAACGAGAATGAGAATATAACCGAGAATATAACCGAGACTTAAATTCTCCAAGAATTTATAAAAACTTATGATTTTAGAGATTTTTATGACAAGGGAGATAATTATTGATTAATTAACCGATAAAGTGTAATAAACTGTTTTTTGTACTTCGATTACTTCTTAATCAGCTTTACACAAGTAGTAAATGAAAAAACTGTCATAAATGTGTGCAGAGTATAGGTTATGTTAGTCAGTAACATAACCTATAAAGTAACGTTTATTATAAGATGAATTTTGTGGCTTTAGTTAACTAGTAAGCTGTTGTTTTGCATGTTACATTCCTAAATATGCCTTAGCTAATAAATGACTAAAATTTAACTATGTAAATAATGTAAACATAACAATTTTTCTACAAATCATAAATTCTTAAATTCTCTTAAATTCTTTTAAATTCTCATAAATTCTGTCATATTCTCGGTCATATAACCTGAATTTAAGTTCTCGAGAATTTAAGAACTCTAGTCGAGACGTAGTTTCGCGATTCCGAGACAAGTCGCGTTACAAGTCTCGTAATCATCATTCTTCTGATTACCCAAGAAATTCTCTGCGACCTTTTTGAAACTTGACTATGCAGCCATCTCTTTAGGATTCATTTCTGTGACAAATTTTTCGTCTCTAAATAAAGTGCGAATGTGAGGACCATCAAATACCCGTGACCTTGAGATGTCACGATGGCCTTCTGATAAGCTAGTAGTTATTTTCTTTTAGGATTTTCAGGATTTATAGAATTGGAATTCATCGTCATTTATATAAATAAATGACTGGCGCAATTTTAAATTTGAATTCCTTCTGAATTTGATAAATTATTGATTTCTAAGATTGTCAAGACGTAGTTTCGCGGTCAGAGACCAGACCACGTTACAATCTGCGTTACAATCCGTAGTCAAAAATCCGTTTTTCGCCACATTTACCTATTTTTACATTGTATTGACCTTGATAGCGAATTGATAGGGTTAAGTAGACCTCGGATTCGTATCTAGGAAACCAACGGACATCAGATTCGGACTCAGCGTGCCGAAAAACGTAGGTCACCTTTCTGTAATAAGACCTTTTTTTTGTGTGCCTGTGTTACCTTTCGTTTTGATTACGCTTCGTTTTCTTCTATTAAACCATCGATTTTTCTGTTTCAGCTTATAATATAATCCTGTTTTCAGAATATACATGTATGTAATTTTTAATGTTGTAAATTCTTAATTTAAATACATATGAAATTATCTTAAGTGTATAATAATAATGTATATATTCGATTTCGAGAAAATGTGTTTCATTTTTTTGTATACTGTATAGTACAGGAACAGACACACGATATAGCTAGCATCTGTATTCTTTTTCAAAGTTTTAAGACCTAATACTTTCTGCAAAACGTTCACTTAAGATATTTCCATTACACAATATAAAACTTTTACTTACCCTTCAAAATCACATTCTCTTAGATATGATTCATTTCCAGTACATTTAAGTTGATCCACCATAAACATGCCAGGTGGTTCAAGGTTCCCATAAAATGCTCCAGGTCTAACTTCCAGCGCCCCGAAAGGAAATCCAAGCTCTTTACAGATAACGTGGGCATCGACCATACTGAAGCCGTCATCGCATACTTGACCCCATCTTCCGAAAACTGTTTTCAATTTTAAAATATTTAAACTGCAATGCTTGCCACAATACGAATAAATTAAATGAACTGCAGTTATTCCACGTTGAAATTGACCCTACTTTAAATGCATCATTAAAACCGATTTATTTAATCGGAATGAGATTAATATAAATGAGATTAATAAATCCGATTGCCGTACAAACAGCAAACTAGAAACTTAAAGGCTAATATCCATTATAATGTCTACGAAAAAGCTATTTATTAACTGAAAATTTCATGCGTTGATCGTCAAAGCCATCTAGTCAGATTAAACTCAAACAAAACTAGTTAATAAGTCTGCGAATGAAGATAAAAGAAAGACGAAATTGAGAAGTGAGAGTGAATCAGTTGTTCTAGGACTGTTACGTTGGCCGAGCTAAATTATATATCATAAAGTTGATGTTAAATTATATGAGTATTTCGCTTTTTAAAATAATCCTTATATAGTCGAGTAAATATCCAAAAACTACTGCCTTAACAATAAATATTAAATAAAACAATTGTAAATACCTTTCACTTCAACTCTTCCTTCATAAGTATTATTTGAACCTGCTAATCGAATCTCATAATCAAGATTTTCTTTTGTGCAGATTTTCTCGTCAGAACGATCCTTACAGTCGTTTTTGCCATCACATACTTGGGTCTGATTAATGCATTTGTCATTTTCGCAAATAAACTTCCCAACACAGTTTAAACTTCTTTCCTTCATTTCGTAATAATTAAAATCTTTGTCAGGCTTCAATCCTCCTGTCATTCCTACGTTACTATCGCTTAGCAAACAGATATTACCTTTATACCTACAAAAAGATACAATTGATCTTAATCATGCCTTTTATTGTCTAAAAGCTATTCAATAAATTTTAAAAGTACTCTATTTTTAAGCCTAAAGAAGTTTTTTTCTTAAATTTACATAACTGGATATTAAGGTGGCCCAAAAGTGCATAAAAAATGTTGTCCAACACCCGCGAGTGAAATGCGAGTTCGGAGGCTCCTCGCGATAGGGAAAATGCATGGATGCCTTCCCCCGTGAATTTGTGTGTTTATACGTTTTTCAACGCGAAATCAAGTTATCACCCAAATTTACGGAGAAGGGCATCCATGCATTCTGCTGTACATGCTGATTAATATTAAGAAAGGAAATGCGGTTAATATTGGGAACTTGTTCATTTTGCTAACTAAGGTAGTAGAATTACATTCCAAGTCAAAAAAAATAGTGTCTATTTTCTTATTTTCCAAGGGGTATGCTATCGAGGTATTGGATTAAGGGGTTATATACACTTATTATTTGAAAAAAGGGTTTTTTCACGAATTTTTTTGGAATTTTTTTAAGAACAAACGACTAGGCATCCATTTGTACATGTTTCAAGATATTTTATCCAAAATTGGACTGAAAAATATTGACATTTGTAGGCACTACGCCCATTGAGTCAAAACACCTTTTTTCAAACACCCTTCCCGGTGTCCATGATAAGTCGAAAATGGATCAACTGCAATCAATCTAACCAAGAGCTTTCTTCAGTTTATATAATTTTACTTTACTTGGACGAAGGATTTGTCAAAACAAGTATTTTTGCAAAAATGGTGATGAATTTTCTAAAAAAATCGATTTGTAGGGGTCTGAAAATTCAGTTTTTTCAGTCCCAAAAAAAAAGTTTTCTTCCAAGTGTGGGATAATATTGTTATAAAGTAGCCTGAAAAAAATTATATTGATAGGTGACATGGTTTTTGAGAAATCGTGGACCTCCGCAACGGCCTTTTTTGAAAAATCACATTCCGAGATAATCGCGTTTAAAGTTTCGAATACATGTAGGTAGCGCACTTGGAGGTAGCATGCTGTTGACAGCTATAACTTAGGTTCTAGTGCTCAGATCTCTATGAAATTTGGAGAAAATAATCTTAAAAGAATGTACTTTAAGAAAATGCAATACAAAAATTTTCGATTTTTTCGACCAACACAAGTGTATATAACCCCTTAAATGTTACAGTTATGTTCTGTTACATACTTATGTGTGAAGGAACGACAGGTAAATTCAGCTTCTTTGCAACGTAAAGCACAGGTTTCAACTGGAGTATTCAGCCACTTTTCAATATCGTAGCCCTCTAGTCGATACTTTGAATATTTTTTATACAAATGTATATGCGAAGTGCAATTCTTTTCATCAAATCCATTGGTACAATCCTATTAAAAATAAATTTTTAAATTATAGTACATTAATTACATTTATATTAGATATTATAACCTTTTTCTTAGAAGATTAGAATTGTGAATTTTCTCTTTTTTTTTTAATATTTAAATATTTGAATATTTTTAACTTAAGTGATTTTAATGATAATATGCCATTAGGGCGCCAGCTTGTTTTTCTCAAAACAAGCAAAAGTAATTTAAAATGAATTGAATTTACGTTATATGAACCTCAAACTAGCACAGTACCGCGGAGAGGGCGGGGCAAGGGAACATTCACTGAAACATTGCATTGTACAAAAGAAACAATAAAAGATTTATTAAATCAAGTATTTAATCATTATTATGCGAACAAAGTATAACGATTTGAGCAAAATCTAATAAATTGACGAACCAGTGTTCGTCAATTGCAGCGACAGTCCAAAAAAACACGATGAAATAATCATAAGGAAGAGAGAGAAGAAAAATTGTTACCTTCGCTTACTATAGCGTGGCAAAGCACGCGCCTTCCCCTCACTTGCCCCCTAGACAAGTTCGGCATTTCAAACAATTTTTCTTAAATGATTTAGTGATATTCAGGCTTGACAAGCCGAATCCTCAGTCACTTCAACGTAATACTTTCACTGGGGTTTCCTCACCACCCAGGGTAATTGTGAATAAGAGATGAAAGCACCAAAGGAAACGAAAAACTCAACGCGACTTAAATAGTGTGTTGATCGAAGCGACTACGAGCACAGAGTGAACGAGCTAACCTCTCTCTTCCTGTCTCGTGGCGTGCACGGAAACAGGCAGCGCCACGAAACTAATGTGAAACTGATAATTTAGCCTAAATTATAATTTAATAATTCGTCGACGACCGGTAATTCGTCGACGGACGGTCCCAACGGTAATGATGCTCTAGGCCCAGAGATGGCGCTGCAGGTGTTGTCATCCTCCTGGTCGTTAGCGTGCACGGGAATCTCATCCATGCACTTTGACCAGGATCCTCTTCGGGCCTTTACGATGCGGATTGGACGTCAGTGTGAAAGTGTGTGTGTGTATGACTGTGACTCTGAGCCCCTATGGCTCAGAGTTATATGAAACATAGAAAAGTGTGACGAATGAATAATAGTTTCGAGTGAATGTGTTTTCCAGGTTCCGGATTGCAGGCTGATGGTCAGCTGATTGTTAGAGAGCTCATGTGCTCCAATCAGCTGACAGGTTGTATGCAAACAACCTAACACTCTGTGCTAGGAGTTTTATCGCGAATAAGTTAATTTTAATGTTAATATGTGAAAATGTGCGTGGTATAAAATATACCACGTCACAATATATAATGAGAGTTTACATCTCAGTGGATATAAAATTTTACAATATGTTTACATCATCTTTATGTCCTAAAAAGGTAGTAACGGTGATGATGTAAATATTTTTTCTCAAATTCTATGTCCAATAGGATTAGATATTTTTTCAGGCTCTTTTAACATCTAGTTAAAATTGAAAAATTAGTTTCTAACAATCTGTTTTTCTGGGTCTTTTGTATAATTATCTCAGCGAAAGCTTCAGCTTAGCCAGGGTCAGGTTCTTAAAGACAATTAAAACAGATCAATTATTTTTACTAACAAAAATAATATAATGAAATATTTATTCTCCTATAAAATACATATCTAATTTTGACTAGTGTGAGTGTAAAGAATGAATGTTTAAATGAGTGTAATGTATCTGCATGAGACGCTTGAATTACGGAGAATGTAATAGAACGGAGGCGAAAGAAGAATCTTTCGACGTTACTCTTATTCCTGTAATCATAATACATATGATGTGTGTTAAGGATTAGCATAAGATATTTATTTTGAATCGAGTTTGCGACCGTCAGCAAAGTAAATATACGATTTATCCATGCCGTCGGATAATTAAAATAGTTCCGTTCTGATACCGCTGATTACGCTAGGATGGATTGATAAGTGTGGCTTTGACCGTGTTCGTGAAGATGCCTTTCGGCATCGGTTCGGAGGGCGGAATTTATTTTATTAAGATATTTAATTTACGAGGTGCAGAATAATGTCTTACATTGTTTATATATTTATCTTATTTTACATAGTTTCGTAATTGTTTATGTATACAACACAATTGTTAAAAACCATTTTGCCACGGTCTGCATGGTCGAACGAGCTATTGTTTGTTTCTGCCATTTTGAAAGAACTGCGAAACTGTGCTAAGCTACAAATATCAGTCACATGTGCCGCGCATGCTTTACTTAAAAGAAAGCAGCGATGCAGCGAGTAAAGACCTTGTGGCCGTCAAATTATGATTTTGCGGCCATTAAAGTGTACTTTTACGGCCAACCAACCTCTCTCATCTCTCTCTGAGAAAAGAATACTTTACTCTCTAGAAACGCGTACGTAACGTACGAAAACCGTCCGGTTTTGCATAAATGTAATTTCCCAAACATTCGGTAGTTATTAAGCTACCTGGCGATCCTATCCTATCATACTAGGAATTATCTCCTTACACAATGTGTGACAAACAATTATCATAAAATAATGGAATTCGGTTCGTAGACTAGACACACAGATGATATATGACGGATTACAATTATCGACGTTACCCATCTTATCCTCAACGATAGGCATGGTAAGCGGAGAGAGAGGTCAGTTAGGAGGATAAAGTAAATTACGATTGTGTATTTCCCTACACGGAAAAAAGGTTAGGAGAACAGTCGCGCAAAGAGGAAAGTAGCAGCGCCACCACCGGTGCAGGTAGTCACTGTACCCTAACCTTTTTTCCGAGTAGTCTAATATCAATAAATAATATTCAAATAAGTACCTATTGAATATTATTTATGTCGGTTTAATTTGTCTCTCTCAGAAGCACCCGACGAGAGTAAATTAAATTTTCCCTAATTTTATGGTTTGGTTTGATGGATGACAGGAGTTAGAGTTTCGTTACGACAGATTTATAGAACGGAAAAATAGTTATTTCTAGGTGATAAATATTAATATTAGAAGCACCCGTATATTAATATTTATGTCAGATTTTGACAATCAAAGAAGCACCTATCAATTGTGAAAATCGTACACTATCGACATAACGGAAAAGAGAAAGCTAGATTGCGATAAATGGCAATTATAGAAACTCCTATCACTTGCGATTTCGCCTACGCTTAGCCTACAATAGAAGCACCTTTCAGTAGGTAAAGCGCAAGAGTTTTTACCGGACGAGTCTCTCCGATCTGCTCGGTGGGACTCGCCCAGTTGAACTGATGAACGAGCGTAGTGCGGGTGGTTTTAAGAAATGCGCCAGCAATAGCTGACGCTCGGAGTAGGGAGAGTAGGAGTGGGGTTGGCGTCTAGCAAGGCTCGGTAACTTAGGCCCGTCCCGGTGTAAATGTGCGTACGGCACATTTGTATCTCCTCGTTACAAGTTTACATAAAAAAATAAATTATGTTTGCATTTTCAAATAAGCAATACACTAGCTGCTCTAATCTATTTGTTGATGTTTATGTATTTAAGTCTATTATTTTAGGGATGAATTATTATTTTCGCCCGAGTTATTAGATTAGAAAGCGTTTACCTGTCGAAAAAGGGTTTCATCACTCTTGGTATATTCGTACCTGCCCTTACCTTTAACCATGCGGTCATTATTTTGGATCTAGTGGTCTGTTTTGTATACCGCGCATGTAATACATGTACTTTAATTAATTAATGCAATTCGGTATTTACTCTTCAGCGGTTATCATCTATTAATCTAAAAAGTATTAATTGTGCTAGCTATCTACTGTAATTTTTTTATTTTTTTTTTTGATTGTTTTGAAAATGATTATGGTCGTAGTTTCTAAGCCTACATCTGTAATAAAGTTTCCAAACTTTTTTATTATATATTTTTTTATATTTATACTCTGCGTCGAATGTCTGATGTCTACGAATTGACTCAGAGGTAGGAATTCGGACTAAGGGCGTTAAAGCATTTTGAAAAAAAAAGTATTTTTGTTAAAGGTGAATTTGATAAAGTTTTAAGGTTAGAGAACTTTCCAATGAAGAGGTGAAGAAACCCTGAATTGATGAACCTGCATAGTACTTTCATCTCGATGCTTGGCTGTACAAAAATCTTGGATAAAAATGTTCTCGAAATTTCGAGCGATATGAAGCAAGAATCAACATTTTCTTGTCTTGAGGTGCATCAGTATTGTAGACCTGTCAGCTATTTTCGCAATACATATTAATACCAATGGCGATTGGTGCCCTTCTGTTATGGCAAAAAAATTTTATTTTTAATGTCGACCCTAGTCTAGAGCAACAATTAAAAAAGTGCCGCTATTTAAAACGAACCGAAAAATGTTTAGAAAATTTATTTGTTAATGTATTTGTTATTGTAGAATAATTGTTCAATGATGCCTTCCTCTGTTTTGTAACGACCAAACTCTGTTTTCCATTAGAATTTTACGGAAATCAGGTTTGGATTGTTACAAAACAGAGAAAGGCATCGTTGAACATTACTGTGCAAATAAGTATAATTAAGCGAAGCATTATAAAAAAAGGTAACGTGAGTTATATCTACATTATTAGCACCGCTTTGTAATAGCCAGCTGTACAAGAGTTTTCAGTAAGTGCTCCACTTTTCCAAGCGAGAAAAATAAATTATAAAAATGTTTACAGTAAATCACTCAAGTGCAGTGATATGCCTCCTCTTGTTCTCTTTGATCCCAGTGGGCAAAAAGACATGGACATCCTGAGGACGTCTTAAAGACATCCTTATGACGTCCATGTCAGTCCAATTGATGTTCAAAACACGTCTCATGTCTTAAGGGCATGTAATACTTGACCATAAGAGCAATTTAGTTTACCCAATTATACATTCATAATAATAAATATTTTTAGTTAATAAGAGTCAACAAACCTTCGTATACATGAGAGGAAGGTTTATTGACACTTATTCGCTAGAAATATTTATTATTATGAATGTATAATTGGGTAAACTAAATTGCTCTTATGGTAAAGTATCACATGTCCTTAAAGACGTCTTTCAGACAGGATGTCTATGTTTTTTTACCCACTGGGATGTGTTAAAAGTCCCATGATTCTATTTCATCCGAAACATTTTTGCCATTTTAGCAAAACCATACCACATTTGCTTATAGGCGATATCGATATATACTAATATTTACTAATATGTGTATAAATTTATAGTACCTTTTCACCATCACAAAGCCACGGACTAGGTATACACTCCCCTGGAGTGCACTCGAAATGTTTAGGTTTACAGTTTTCTCCAAATGGTGATCGTTGTGATACTAAAACATTAAAGTGTATTAATAAATAAATATTTCATGCCACGGAAAAAAAATTCATTAATCTTCCCTGAACTACTTCTATAGCCGGGGATAAGAGCGAACATTGAACAAATTTTATCAATTTTGTATAATACAAATCTGGAATAAGTATACAAATAAAAAGTTCATGTAATAAATTTTACATTGAAGTACGATCTAAAAAGTCCAATAAAATATGTAGAAAAATTCATTAAAAAATGGTGAAAAGTTTCGTAGAAATCACATTTAAGGTATTGAGAGTTTGTGATCATATCATTATTATAAAGTCGTGATACCTAAATTCAGTCAAAAACACACAACTTTAAAGTTCTTTAAACAATATTAAAAAATTTCAAAGAAATTCAATTTTATGTATTGAGTGTTGGCGAACTACTTAAATATGTATAAGATTTATAGACCTCAATTTTTGAAAATGCAGTCCCTTCTTTTTGCATGGATATGACCCAGTACAGCTGTAGCTTAGATTTTATATATTTTTTTATATTTCAAATTAGGTTCCCTACTAAAAAAAACCGATGTCTGATCCTACATAAGATTTTAATAGAACCAGCCTTAATAGGTTCTTACGCCTTTTCCATTGTCGAAAACTATTATAAACTGACGTCAGATATACCTTACATCGTTTCCGATGAAGGAAAAATGACGTCGACTATTTAGACCGTTTCTGCAGTCCAAAACTATTAGGGTCCTAATGCAGTTCATTGGGCTTTTTATCTCATTATATTTCTCTCCACCATCCTTCTCCACGTCGAAGACAGAGATGTCAATTCTTTGAATAGTGAACATACAGATTGACCGAAGCGATTACCCTAAAGTTCTACGTAAGAAATGGTAGTTTCACCTAATTATCTTCGTTATCGCTTATCTTTATTTGTTTATGAACAGACGTTTTCTGGCTTTTAATGCCATTTTTTTCTATCTCTTTTGTTATCTGGAGCACCGAAAGATCCATTTTCCACTTGCAGTTCGAAGTAAGAATTCTCTGTATAGGAACTCTGAGTTAGCTTTACGCTATATAGCGCGTCGGATTCTCTCGTTTTATATTGTGAGTTAATAAAAGAGATCCGATTGCTATATAGCATTAAAATACACTGAGAAAATGTATCGTTAACCGAGCTGGCTAAATAGCTCGGTTAAAGACATATTATTTAAAAAGAATCAATTAATGATTGAAAGTAATCATGTGCTTGTTGCTATTCACAACCGAACTGAAACGCTTAAGGCCATGTAAGACTTACCCGATTCCTACCTTACCAACATTTTTTTGTCTGCAACTCTACGTCTACATTTATTGAGATATCAAATTGAAAATTTCTAAAATTTTTTCGGGTGCCCCCCAATTTAATTACGGCCCTGTTCTCTCAAACGCATGAGAAAAGAGATGGCGAGTCTGAAACACACAACTTTAATGTTTTTTTATAGACACAACAAAGACTGTAAATAAAAAAAAACGGGCTGTAAAAAATTTTGAAGGAAATAAACTTCATTATTACGACGCGAATATCATGACTCGATGCGGAAAAAGAAAGGAATATACTTACACTACACTCTCGCGGTTGTCCCATTCTCGTTAGTACCCCCGGTATTATATATAGTTGGCAAGGAGGTCCGCGGGGTATAAGGAGGGGACCGCTCGAATTCAACAGTATCGTAACGAAAAAGTGAGCAGTACCCTGCAGTACTCTAAGCGCCATCAGGGGCGGCGCAGTCCATTTTTTCCATGTATGGATTTACGATATAACATCGGTGCGGGGGGGGGGGTCAACCGACATTTTTTCTTTTTGTTTTCCTTTGTCCATCATTTCTAGATATAAATTCCAGACAGTTTTTCATGTATGGAATTTCCATACATGAAAATTTCCATGTATGGATTTATCCATGGCATCCACACCGACACTGAGCGAAAAATGAATGAAATACAGAAAGTTTGAATTGCATATTATTTCAGATTCCAACACGAAATTCGCGATTTATTGACACATAAAACTGTAATTTACGCTCAAGTTCGGCGGAAACAGCATTATGAAAGTTTGACAGATGAGATATAGACGGTTGTACACAATGAGCAGACGGTGTCGTACCCCAAAACTGGGTAGCGGCCATTTCTTGTACTAAAGTAGAGAGGCACGCTCTGTGGGTAATTATCATTTGATTCAAGGTGCACTCCCATGTCAGCAGAAAACGTCGGCGTAAAGTAGAAACTCATGAGAGAGAGTGAAACAGACAAACAAATCTGCCTATCTCTGTCACTCTCATGAGTTTTTGCTTTACGCCGAACTTTACTGCCGACATGGAAGTGCACCTTGAATAAAATGATAATCGGTGTTTTCTTTCTTACCCTATTTATTTTCATACTATTTAGATTATATGTGGAATAACAATGTTGGGGATTCTATTAAGATACATAAAAAGTCGAAAAGTTATTAACTTGACCTCATACATATATATACTTATCTGAACATAACAAAATTAAACTTTTACAATTTTATTTCAATTATAGAATATTTGTAATTGTAGAAAATTAATTACAAATGATTGTAAAAGCAATTTATCAAAATATGTTTCATGTAAAGAAATATTTAATGATTTTAAAAGTACAAACAATTTTGAAGTAGAATTTCCACTGTGTGAGAATTGATAAAAAAATTCGTCAAAATCTCTCAAAAGCTAAAAGGACAAAGCAATACAATTTTTAATATTTCTGTAGTATTTTAATAACTAATGAACGTATTTTAAAAATATTTTTCCTTTATTATGCCCTAGGGTCAAAAATGGTATAGAAATGTAACATTTTTTGAAATATCCACACTGAGCGAAGGATACCCGACTGGACGTGGCGGACACCACACTGATTGGGGTGCATGTACTTTTTTTCAGTGTTACCAGATGAGTCTCAGGATTTCCCCCTACGAGTTTCACAATTTCACCCCAAATTTCCCTAAGTGAAACTAAAAAATCCCTATATTTCTCCCTATGTAATTTTACTTGATTTTTTAATGCTGTTGAAGTTGCTATTAAGGGCTTGTGATAATTACCATAGGAGCAAATTTATTTTCTCGAACTTTACATTTGTAATAATAAACATTTTTTGTTAAAATTAGGCTATTTATTTCCATTTCGTACAAGCGGAAGTATAAATGGTCCAATTTTTGCAAAAAACATCGTGTGTGACATGTGCGGGAAGTTGAACATTCACTCGTGTGAAGTGTTCAACTTTCCGCACTTGTAACACAATATACTATATTCAACCAGTCCATCTTGGACATAAAAATCTCCCTAAAAAAATCCCTACATATTTTTTCTACCTATATTTCTCCCTTTGCCCCTGAAATCTCCCTAAAAATAGGGGAAAAAACCCCAATCTGGCAACACTGCTTTTTTTCGTTTTCTCCACAATGCATCGGATTATCGCCTCAATCATCGTGGCTAGCTCCCTAAACAGTGTGGTGCTCGCCACAATGTGCCGCACCTGAACAGTTACGGCGCTCAGCGTGGTGCTCATCACAATTTGAAATTCTGAGGAGAGTTGCGCGCGCAACCATCTCTGGCGCAACTATCAAAATAATAACAAATAATAGCAAACTGAAATTTCGAAAATGATATTTTTTCAATTTCTATATGATTATTATACAATAATATATTTCTATAACTACATTTTCAATTTAAAAAGTCCTTATTATTATGTTAACATTTCCAAAAGTTCTTATCGTCAGTTTGGCTTCAAATTCACTGCAATTCACTGTAATTCTCGTTCACGTTATAAACCGGCGCAGAAAAAATCCAAAGGTTACGTTATTATTTTGATAGTTGCGCCAGAGATGGTTACGCGCGCAACTCTCCTCGGAATTTCAAATTGTGGTGAGCACCACGCTGAGCGTGGTGATCGCCTGAATGATTCGAGTAGGCGCCGCAACTGTTTAGGTGCGGCACATTGGGGCGAGCACCACACTGACTGGGGAGCTAGCCACGATGATTGAGGCGATTACCCGATTCATTGTGGAGAAAACGAAAAAAGGTACAAGCACCCCAATCAGTGTGGTGCCCGCCATGGTCAGTCGGGTTTCCTTCGCTTAGTGCAACTATATGTAAAACATGTTCGTTACTAAAATACTACAAAAACTTATTATCTTTAACAACTAAATTTTGCCCATAAAACTCCCGGACAATTCCTGCAATTTTCTCGCTTACATATAAATTTAAAGTCCTTAAGATAGAATCATCATACAGAAAATCGGTTGCGACATGCGTAATTTGTCCCATTGTAATATCAAAAACCATTTTTATTTTTTTTTAAATAATTTTTATGAGAGTTTTAGCGATTTAAAAATTGTATCACGTGATCTTAAATTTCAAAAGAATTTTTCAATTATTTAAAATCAAATTTGAAGAAATATCGAAAAGATTTCAAGTGATTTTAAGGAACTAAAAAATATTTTAAGGGATTTATAAAGGCTTAGAAAGATTGTACGTTATTCTAAGAAATTTCAAGGAATTCATAAAGAATTTAAAAAAGTTTTAGGATTCGCAAGATATTTTAAGACATTTTTAGTGAATTAAAAGAATTTCAAGCGAATTATTTGAAGGAATTTGAATGGATTGAAAGGGATTTTAAGAGATTTGAAAACGTTTAGGAAAAAATCATAAATTTTAATATTTTAGGAGATTTTGCGAGATCTAAGAAAAGGGCCTAGCGGAATAAGCATGAGAAATCTGCCCCCGCACGTATAAAGTTGAAATTAATGTCACAAGTTCGTATCCATAAGGTTTGAACTTCCACCAAGTTTCAACTTGAAAATCCCATTTTTGTGGGAGATATGGAGGGGGGGAAAAAAATCAAAAAAGTGATTTTTCTTGAAAATGGCTCAACCGATTTTGATGAAAAAAATATATGTTGTAGTCACTAATGAGGCTATTTCAAAGATAAAATTACAAAATTTTTCGAAAAAAATTACAGGTCAAAAAAAATTTTTGAATTTTTCAAACATTTTTTTTGAGGTTATGTTCTCGAGTGACCACTTTCATATTTTACTTAAACAATCTTTAGAATGTCCTTTATAACATATATTTTTTTTGAATTTTTTTAAGGGGGATAAAAATGTTAAAAAAAAATAAAAATCGCGCATGCAACGTTGCGCATTCTTATAGTGCACTCCATCCGACCGCATACTTTAGATTATTATAAATATGAATTTCAAAAAACTAGGACTTGGCGCCATTAAAATAGGGCGGCTTACAGCGCCTCTACAGAAATGTGCTGGCGAAAGCCTAAATAGTAGCTATATATATTGTATATATATGCACTATGCACAAACTCGACTTGTGAGCCACCTACAAGTATGTGCATGAACTAATCCCTATGCCGCATCTAGGAACTAATATCTTTGTCTCCAGATCGTGGGATTTTTCGGCCCCCACCACGGTTCTCCGTGGGAGCAATACATTCAAACGCAGCGTGTCGGTGAAAAGTCCATGCATCACGCTGCGTACATTAGACGAAAATGCACGAAGTTTCTAGCCGAACTCGCCCGATCTGACGACCAGCTTCTCCGGCTATTTGGCTACTATTTGAGTTTCAAGCTGATTTTCTGTTTTACGGAAATTCACGCGTTGACAACTAAAATAAAGTCTTCTGCTAGTATACATATGCTATCAAATATTAGAAAGACTAATGATAATGATTATGATTATGTTTTTCAGGTATTTTTTATGAATGTTTCAGGTAATTCAATTCTTCGGGATATTATATTTTAATGAACTTTAGATTCGAAAGTTAAAATATGTTGAATATACTGTACGAGAATTTGAGGTTTGTTTAATATCACGTGGTTTCGTTTCTCATTATTTATGATGTATTTTTTAATTGATTTTAAATATTGTGAATTAAAAATTCTAATAAATGATAATTATTTTTAATTTATTTATTTAATCATAATATTTGCTATGAAAACACTTCTGATAATGTATACTTTAACTTTCATTCTATTTATCATTTTTAGGTGCAAAAATTTGAATAACACTAAACAATCATTATTTTAATATATTAATACCTCATTTGATACTTCAATTTATTTTCATGCTATATTTCTTAGTCTATATTGTAATCACTATTTTTTGGAATTTTGAGACAAAAAGCCAAAAAGTTATTAACTAACCCAATATATATGTATATATTTATTTATTTATCTTAAAATTACAAAATGAATATATTTTTAAAATAGGTTTCATTCAAATTTCAAATGAAAACTACTCTTTAAAAAAATTATTACTTTTATAAATATTCCTACAATAAAATATTTTATTAAATATTATAATTATTACAAAATGTAGGAATATTTATAAAAGTAATAATTTTTTTCATTTTTTATGTAAATGTATACAGAGTATAGTTTTCATTTGAAATTTGAATGAAAAATATTTTAAAAATGAGAAGTAATTTTTAAAGTTTATTAACTATATTTCAAAATTGCTACTAAAAACATTGTCCTAGGTTATACATTTAAGAAATTAAATTATGAAACTATCTCTAAATAGAAAATATGCGAATGTCAAAGGATTCTGCATCTTTTCTAACAAATCTTCTAGCCTTCTGTACCTTCTCAGATACTAGGATCATAAGAATTCAAATTTTAATTTTAAAGACTGATATGTGTACACAATTTCAAGGTACATTTTTTTCCTCCTAAAAGAATTTTTAGGCTTTGCATTTTCAAAAATAGTTATTAATAAATAATTGCTAATGAAACTATCTAGGAAAGAAAAAATTAAATACTTTATTAATAGAAGTTGTTAACTTTTTTTAGGCAATGAAAAAATCAAGTGGTTACACTTGAAGGTTGAAATAAGTTTCCTAAAAGATTTTAACTCAATTGAATTAATGATTAGAAAAATGAATTTGTTAGGAATTGAATTTAAATAACAAGCCTTTTAAATCGCAAGCACGTGTGTATCCTGCAACCGTTGCAGCGGTCACGCGAATGTCAAGATACATAGGAGAAATGAAAACAAAGTAAGAAAGTGTTAGATAACGAAAATAACTAACGTATTTTAATCGAGGTTTTACTTTAGAACTAAAAAGGTCAGTTTCTCGAGAAACGCTTTTTATTTTAAAAGGAAAAAGTCTCAATTTTTAATTCTTCAGACAAAATTCATTTTGAATACGGCTAAAAAATTCGAAGTGTTCCTTCTGTGGTTCTGATAGTGTTCGTCTTTGTAGGTTTCAAAGTGTGTGGTGAGTTTTTGATTTGAATTTGCTAGAAATTCTTCTGTTTCTTTGCTTTTTTTATTTTTTCGTCGACTTTTTAGAATTTTTCTTAAATTTTTATATTTTTTTATGATTTATTTTCGTTCTCGTTTTCTATTAGATTAATTTCTTTCATTTTCGATTTTTGATTTTTGTTTTCGAATTAGATTTTCGATTTTTTTTTTTCATCTAAGATGAGTAATCCGACTCAAAAAAATTCATCTAATTCACCTGCCAAAAAAATCCTGAAAACTTCAAAAAGCTTTCAGGTGGCATGATTCGATGAATTTCCGTCGTGGAAAGAATGGGTAGTTGAATTAGACGATGAAACAAAGTTTCATTGCAAAATTTGTAATAAAACATTATTATGTGGTAAATCTGAAATTCAAAAGCATGAAGCATCTTCAGCTCATCAAAAAAAATTAGAGTTTTCCGAAAAATTAGAAAGTTTTGGTTTGGCGAGTAAAAATTCGTCTAATTTAACTGCCGATTCTTTCCATGTGATGGATCCTCTTGCAGCAAGTTCTTTTAATGAAGATTTTTCAGAATCTACAAATCCCGAATTCGTGAGTTTTAAGCAAAAAATTCAAGAAGCAGAAATGAGACTTACTGCTTTTTTCATTCAACACAATCTTCCGTTCGCGATTTCCTCGGAATTAATAGGGCTTTTTCAGGATATGGATCCTGCGGTTTTAAAAAAAGTTTCTTTGGGCCACAGTAAAATGCTCCTAGTTGCAAATAACGTAATTTGTGCTGTTGAAACTCATCGCATGGCAAATACTTTGCGCAAGCAATCATTTTCAGTTTACCAAGACGAAACGAGCGACAGGACACATGTCGTTAATGGTTCGATATGTGGAACCAACGACACTTTCTGTTAGGGTGGAACTGCTGCAATTAATAAATCTGGATGCTTCGGATTGTTCTTCGTCAAAGATTTTTTCTGTTTTTGAAAAAGCATTGACTGAGAAACAGATCCCTCTTTCCAATATCTGTGCTTTAGCGTGTGATAATGCACAGGTAATGGTTGGCAATAGGTCTTCGTTCAAAACAAAATTACAGGAGAAAAGTCCCCGTGTAATTACATTTCAATGTGTTTCGCATTCTTCGGCACTTGTAGTAAAATATGCTTGTGCTAAAATCCCAGATGTGGACGATATTATTAAGAGTTTGCCATCCTTTTTAAATGCTAGTTCCAAACGAACTGCAATTTATCGATCCATTGTTTTAGAATTGGGATATGAGTTCAGAAAAATCCCGAGTCATTATGAAACTTGCTGGCTTGTCCGCTATCGATGTATTATGGTCATTGTAAAGAATTGGGAAGTCATTCTTCAATTTCTTATGGTTCTCGAATCTGAGAAAGTAGAAAAAGCTAAAGACTTGCTAGAAAAGATGCAGAATCCTTTGACATTTGCGTATTTCCTTTTTATGAAATTTACTTTGGACAAATTTAACGCATATAATGCGAAATTTCAAAGTCGCGAAACGTTAGTTCAGGAACTGCAGCCGTACTCAGTACAATTTTTTCTAGTAGTTCTTCGCTGCTATTTGAAAGAGGGTCTTCTAAAACCCGAATTATTCTTTCAAATAATTGACAAAGTAAACTTTGCAGATCCTAGTAATCAAAAGGCACTAGAAGCCATTGACGTTGGTGTAGCAACGCGCGAATATTTGCAAAAGCAACTGGAAGACCAGAAGTTGCAAAGAGAAGAATTTGATGAATTTCTTCGGAATTGTTTGGCATTTCATGTCACTGCAAGCAACGAAATTCGTAAACGGCTTCCTTTTGCTGATTTCTTTTTGTCCTGCGTTGCTGTTTTTCGGCCTAAAATAGCTTTGGAAGCTAACAGACGCGAAACATTTTCTCAATTAAAAGAGGAATGGTCAAAGTTATCCTTTGATCAAATGTGGTCGACTATCGGTCTATTTTCAACCAATTCAGGAGAAAGGCTCTTTCCTCATTTGATCTCAGTTTTGAATATTGTTCCAAGTCTTCCTCATTCAAATGCTGAGGCGGAAAGAGGATTTTCTGTGCTTACGGATGTAAAAACCCCCAAAAGAAATCGATTAGGGAACAGGGCGGTGAATTCGATTTGCGTTGTTCGACTTGCATTGAAGGCAAGGCAAGAAACAGCTAGGACTATGAGTTTAACTTCAAGGTATTTTAAATTAATGTGCGAAAATCTATATAATTCGCAAGTAGATGTTAGGGAAAGCGGTTTAACGCTCCACGCTTACGAAGAAGGTGATTAGTTCAAATGTGTATAGGGAATGACATTAGTTAATTTCAGACTCAATTCAGACTTTTTAGTCAAAAAATAGTGAAAATTAATTTCTATATTACCAGAGGTCCGTTCTTTCTTCTTTTCTTTGCGTGCCTGTGATATGGAAAATTAATTCAAATTATTATTTTGCTATTAATTAAGAAGGTAGATAGAAATTCAGTAATATCATCCTTTGAACATACGTGAGAGACGAGGGGACTCACGATAATCAAGCACCCCGAAATACTCCGAACTATTTCACACTTCTTCATCCTTGATTTTTAATTGAATTAAAATAATTTTTTACAATAAATGTAGGTTCTTTCTTTCTTCTTTTCTTCGCGAAATGGCTGTGATATTGATTAAGCTGTGATATCAATTGACTGTGATATTGTATTTTTTAATATTTAATAAGTACTTTCAGATATTATTTATTTCATTGTTTATTTATTTTGGAAGCATAGTGGTAATCGATAGTGTCATGGATCCACGACCCACGACCAATACACTCATAGACTTATAATCTAGAGTCCATGATCGCTCGACCAAAACATCCTCAGCATTCTGTAGAGACGACACCACCAAATCAAGAAGACGCAACAGCTAGAGCTATTTAGGAGTCACAGGTCCATGACTAATTAACACGTGCTCTTAGCAACCTTTTACACTCGATTCAGGAGTAACTGAACGGAGAACAGCCCAGCTGCCTGCCCGCCCGCTTAATGGACATTCGAATAGGGCATCCAACCAAGGAATGAGTATACGCAATTTTCTGACATAAAAGAACCACATCGGACCAAATCAGTTCAGTTACGATAATACCACCAGCCGTGTAACTCGGCAGTTACCATTTTACCATCCACCGAGTAACTCGTCAGTTACGATATCACCATCAATCGAGAATTCGTCAGTTTCATTCAGACCCGTAACCGCGTAACTCACTATAACATCAGGAATCCGTGGACTTATCAGTTTGAAAGTCACTTCGGAATCAGTTTCAATAAACGCCGAAAACCCAGTAACTCATTTTAGTTTTAAAACACTAGGAACTCGTTGTTATAATCAGTTCAAGAGTGAACATCTTAAAAATCGCTAACATAAGTGAACTCAAATCTGTGCAAATCTGAGCGATATTTCAGTGAACATTTAGCAAACCTTGAACTTTTTTGAATGAACTTTGAGTGAGCATTAATCTTAAGATTCTGTGAATTGTTACGACTGAATCCGCGCATCTTTGAACAATATTGTAAGTACACTAAGAATTCTCGCATTCCCTTAGATCTGCCTCTGAAGTTGAACCCTTTTTTTAATAATACCTCTCTTTGTAAACACTTAATCTCAACACTCATTAATTGATACTAGTTCCATTTTATTGGAACAATTTTTAACCAATGTATTGAGAATGATCAAAATGGGTTAGCCAACTATTTCGTTAGTTCAATCAACATTAATCACAAAGCATTGATTATTATTTGAATAATTGTTTATAACAATCTCTACTTTCATAAACATTTATCTACGACAAATGTCTAAGTAATTTATCTATTCATTGATTATTATTTGAATGAATGTTTATAACAATCTTTTCTTTCATAAACATTTATCTATGACAAATGTCTAAGTAATATATTTGAAATCATTCCTTATTGTTTGAATAATTGTTTATAGCAAATCTCTTTTAATTAACATCCTACTTTCGACATATACTAAATTAAGTTATACTAAATATCTATTATAATCATTGTATATTTGTTGTAACAAATATCTTTTAATACTTAAATAAACTCATTATATCATGATCAAAACCTGTGTTGTAACGTTTCTTAGCTAATCTGTTGACTATCCTCATCCCGAATTGGCTTTCTCACGAGGGTTAATCAAAACGAGGAAATTAGGGAAGATAAGAGGGAGTTATGTTGATTTTCCTTTAAATAAACATTTTAGACGTTACAATAGGGACAAGTTTGAAGCAGGGAGTACGTTTTTCACGTTTTTGAAATTTTTCGAATTTAAAAAAAGACCCTATACAGTTTGATAGTAAGGTAATAAGTTTTTGAAATTCAAAAACAATTTCTTTCCGAAAGTTTTTATTTTTGAATTCGAAAAAGCTAGTGCCTTATACTCTTACCATATTAGCGACTTTTATTTACATTCAAAAATATTCAACCCCATATCGCATTTTCTTTTAAAAAGAAAATTTTTCTTCTCTTCGTGGATTAGGCCTACAGGGGATACCACTTAAAAAAAAACGCGCCTTAAACTCTACCTCCTCGGTGGTGTGGAAAGGAGTTTTATTTAAAATATTAGATTAAAGAGTAGTTTTCATTTGAAATTTGAATGAAACCTATTTTAAAAATATATTCATTTTGTAATTTTAAGATAAATAAATAAATATATATATATATATATTGGGTTAGTTAATAACTTTTTGGCTTTTTGTCTGAAAATTCCAAAAAATAGTGATTACAATATTGTGACAGAGTATTTTTTTTACTTGTCACTTATCCTTGCTGGCACCGGTGGATAATGATTGCTAGAATCTGAAGTTCCAGGCGAGAGTCAAAGTTTCATAGAGGGGTCACCTTGGGTTGGATGGAACATTGTATTATTGTTACGTACCAGTCTCTTGGAAATATCTTTCTTTTCCATTTCTAAATCATAATAAAGAAATGCATCTGCAGTTCATTAACTCTAAAAGATATTCCCTCGAGACCACTGGCAACGGTAACCCGAGCCGTCAAAATGACACCTCTGCAATAAAATAATGAAGCAAGCCTCGGAGCGCAAATCGAGTTTTTGTCATATTTAAACCAATTTAATTAAGGAACATATTTAAGATTATGATAGAATTAATTTACAATAGAATTAAAGTATGAATGATGAAAAAGAATGCATGTAAAGACAGCATGAGTTGCTCACACAAAATCCGACTACAAGAGACGGGCATACACAACTACCAACATGAATGCGCTCACGCTCGGTGTTGCAC
>UCOK01016005.1:0-10568 GCA_900474325.1 Synergus umbraculus
TCATTATATATACCTTTATATTTACCATTAGACTAATGGTAAATTGGCGACCCTGCGAAACAGCTGACAGGTCCAGTAACTATTCAAGTAACTAGCACATATGTAGTACGCGATTTATAAAACTTCTTTTTTTACACGATTTTCGTAAGTGCTCGGGCTTTGAAGTGCATAGCGAGATTCGGAAAATTTTTCTGAGTGAGTGAAGCACCCTTGGAGTGAAGTTTTGTGCCTTTTTTGCTCGGACAGGGACTTGGCAAAATGTAAGTACTGTTTACCCGCACCCCTCAACCCACGTCTCATCACTTGTAAAAATTCACTTTTTAGCCAAACAAATTTCTTTTTGCAGAAAATAAGCAGATAGCCCCTGTCGTACAACCAAAATATTGTCGATAAAAAAAACGACACTTTAAACACATCATTTTTGCGACCTTAAACACCGCGTATTGGTAAGATGTGGACACAATGGCGGATTTGAGTAAAATCTACATTAATTTTTAGTGGTTTGAAAATGCTCCAACACCGTTAATAATTGAAAATAGACAAACCGAGTTAGATTGTTTTTCCATTCACTGGGCATAATAAGTATATATTTTTATTAACATAATATATTTAGGAATTTGCAAACAGTTTTATTGTTTAGTTATTATTTAGTACTGTTTTACAGAAAAACAAATTATTAAAAAATAATTTAAGAAATTTTTTTTTCTAGGCACATGCGTAAGAACGGGCAGTTGGCCGCGCGCAGTGCTTTATTTTCATGCGTCCGACTCAATTATCACGTGATTTACGAAGTCAATAACAATTTTTTAATTTATTTCAAGTTTGGTCATAACTAATTAGTGTTTGCAGATGCCGAAAAAGCAATTTACAGAAAAACAACCTAAAACCCGGGTTAGGTTGTTTCATCCAAGGCCTCAAGTATACTCCAATATATCAGGAAATCGGATTGAAAGTTTAATTAGTATTAATAATTCCACAGAAAGGTTTTTCGGCACGCTGAGTCCGAATCTGATGTCAGTTTACCCCCACGAAGTCATTATTTTCAAATTTTTTTTTCCAATTTTCAGTTAAAAAAATTTTTTTTTACTTTTTTTTAACTTACTTGTAGCGATAATATATAAAAGCATTAAAAAAATAAATGAAACAAAGAACTATGAACTTTTTAATTGTGAGATAGGTCTATGATAGGTCACTCTTTTTTTTATTTTGTAATGAACTCTTTTCTCTTCGAAAGATCTATGCAGAGGATTTCTTTTTCTTTTCAAAGTTTCTGGTTGTTTTGACCTTTTAAGCGACCAACAAACATCTACCATCATATTTACATTCTATCTTCCTTGATAGCGACGTTCCATGTCCTTAATATCTTGGTGAAATCGCTCACCCAGTTCTTAGCTATAGTCTCCGAGATGTTCTGGAAAGTAGTCAAGATGAGAATATAGGAAATGTAACTAAGTTGATTAAACAGCCTACATTTTTGAAACTTTTCAACAAATCTTCAACTAAAGTCTCGTAAACATCACTCTTCTGATTTCCCAAGAAATTCTCTGCGGCCTTTTTGAAACTTGTCTATGCAGCCATCTCTTTAGGATTCATTTCTGTGACAAATTTTTCTTCTCTAAATAAAGTGCGAATTTGAGGACCATCAAAGATACCTTCTTTCAATTTAGCATCACTGACTTCTGAAAATTTATTTCCCAAATATTTAAAACAGTTGCCATCTTTGTCCAAGGTTTTGACAAACTGTTTGATTAGACCAACTTTGATATGAAGAGGCGGAAGCAAAATATTTGAAGGATCTAGTAAAGGGTCACGTATTATATTTTTGGATCCGGGATGGAAATCTCGCTTTGGCCTATTTTTTTGTACGTAGTGTTTCTTTCTATCTCTGCTATCCCAAAGACACAAAAAACAGGGATTTTTTTGTAAAACCCGATTGATATCCCAAAATCAGAGTGGAAGGTTTGATATCAGCTAAAATATCTTTTAGCACATAATTTAAACTTTCTTTTAACGAGCTTGGGCATCCTAATCACAACTGCCAGATTAACTTAGAAATATTTTCTCGTTATGAAAATATTCCTAAGTCTTCCTTTGACCCTGCTTAATTACGTCACAAAAACCAGGGGCTCTCTCCACCATCCGTGCTCAAGATAATACTAACAAAAATGCCATAACCCCTATTTTACGGACATTCGAAATGTTCCTACTCTTTCCCAAGAGCCAATGACGAACGACCTAGATGGAGGGAGTCCCAGCCATGCCTATAAAAACAACGGCACAAAATGTAAATAGTCAGTCCCTTCCCAGCTAACACTGTGTAAACATCTTGTGAATTGACAAAATAAGTAAAAATCCTAAACCTTCTCCACGCATTCCCTTCTTTCCTTCACATCCTGCATGCTTTCACACCTATATCAGCGTGACCCAAGGAAAAGAAGAAGGAGCCGAAGAAGACATCGGGATTCCTGTTCGCCAGAACGAAGTGAATCATCCCTGCGGACGACTTCTACCCCAAATCCCGACTTCAGAATATTTAAATCCCCTAACCCTCTTCTGAGTTACGAATTATTGGTGCTGAATCCCACGAACGCCACCTACAGGTTGAATCAAGATCCTCCAACCCGGATTCCAATCGACTGGTACCCTTCACTTCCTACTTCTTCTCTATATTTCGGAACTGTCAAGTCCAGCTCCGAAAGTCAACGGTTGATAGTATCCTCTCCAGGACCCGTCCGTCTTCCAGACCCTGAAACCACTGCAACCCCTTACCTGGACCTGAGTCCCGGTAGAAGCTCTTGGCTTGGCACACTACTCCTTAATAACCTAAAAAAAGAAAGTAGCATTTTTTCCCACGAGCTATTTTCTTTAATTTATTTAGTATCACTCCTTTAGGCTGTTATCAGGTTTAAGGTCCCCGCAAACTTTCCATTGGTGTTGTGTATACTTAATTTTGTCCAAAACTATTTTTAAATTTTCATACGTTTCTTTCCACTTTGTTGAATGGCCTATTGGAATAGGTGCAAACATGTTACCATTGGGAACTAGAACCGCTTTTAGGTTTCGTTTTGAGGAGTCGATAAATAGTCTCCACATAGATATCGGATTTAAATTTATTCATCAATCCCCTCACGTCTACGCAGTATGTCAAAGAATTTTCTTCATCCTTGGTAAAAAAGTTCCGAAACTCTTTTTCTCTATTTCGATAAACGTAAGCTTTAGTTTCCTTATAGACAATAAGTTTTTCTTTTTTAATGCTGCAGCAAGATACTCAGCTCCATCTTTCGGTAATCCCAAATCTTTTATAAGATCGTCTAGTTCCTCTTGATAAAAAGTGAGAGGAATCGATTGACCTGTATTATTAATGGGAAATGGCAAAGGGAAACCGGAAAGGGGAGTGGTAAAGGGAATGGGAAAGAGAGATGACAAAGGGAATGGCGAAGGGAAATGGCAAAAGGATTGGGAAAGGGAATGGAAAAAGGAAATGGAAAATGGGATGGTAAAGGGTGAAAAGCGTAAGTATAGGTACCAAACCAAAACGAATGGAGATACGATTGTAAACTTTGTATCATTGATTTTCTTGGAAACTATCATTCACAGAAAAAAATGTTTGAAACAAACAATGTGTATTTCGTTAATATCTACAACTTTCATTTAAAACATATTTTTTAATTTTGAATATTAGCTGAGATAATCGGAAAAAACCATTATTTTACGGGGTTTTCATGGTTTTTCTGCACAAAAGTTTTAGAGCACAAAAGTTGATACAACTTCACAGCTAGTTTGTTATTTGTTAAAAAATTTGTTTATAACAATTGGGAAAATTATTGTTCAGTTATCTTTTATATTTAAACTACCTAAAGTTAGCTAATTATAAGTAGACACTAAAAAAAGGTATTTTTCTTCAAAAAACACCCAAAGTGTACATTTGTTAATTAAATTTGTTTATATTATTGTTAATTATTATTCCGATACGAACTTTTTCCATCATAATGATGTTATGCGATGAATTACTTATGTTAGGAAAAATAATATGAAAATATTTTAAATTGCGAAAATAAAGTTTTGAACAATTAATTATTATTTATTAAAAAATGTTTTTCTTGGATGCTTGCTTTTGGATAATCTTCTACTAATGTTGCATTATCAAACTAAGTTGATTTCAAAAATTAAAAATACTTAAGAAAACTCGCTTTGCCCTACAAGAGGGCCTAAAGCGAGTAAGTCGTTCGGGTAAAGCGGGTAAGTACAATAAACTTCACAAATCTGAGCTTATAGTTATTTCCTTAAGGATTACTATTGAAACTTTAATTCTATTTATAATTATCGTTAAAAATAACCTTCATAGAACCATTTTTGATTTATTTTATCAGCCTTATTAATGGTTTTTATGAAATTAATGATTATCACATTAAATTATTTCGATTTGGCGCATTTGTTAATTAAATATAAAATTATAAACGATGAAATTGTCAAACTAGTTAACTGTGATTATAAAAAAAAGAACCTTTTTAGTTATACTCATCTTAATATTTAAAATATTATCTCGGCAGATACCCGCTTTGCCCTACCCGCTTTGCCCGAAAGCACATTTTTACTGGAAGAACGATAACCTCAAATAGAGAAATAAAAAAATCCGGAATTACCATGGAATTTTATAGTTGGATAGTATCAAAATAATGTAGTAATATTGTCAATAAAAATAATAAGCTGGTTTTCGACTAGTCACAAATGACCTACCTTCAGTTTTTTTAACAAAT
This sequence comes from Synergus umbraculus, assembly GCA_900474325.1. Lineage (NCBI taxonomy): Eukaryota > Metazoa > Arthropoda > Insecta > Hymenoptera > Cynipidae > Synergus > Synergus umbraculus. The sequence goes on from UCOK01016005.1 coordinate 4,758, forward strand.
TCCCCAATTATTTTATTTTGTGTTTCGTTACACCATTTTGCTACGCCGATGAACCTTTGGGACTGATTGAAACTCGGGAGGGTTCGAGTACTCACGACGCACGTATACATTAGCGTATGCGTGCAACGCAGCAGCATACGGATGCCTACCCGCTTTGGGCGATGTACCCGCTTTATGAGCTTTTAGAAAAAAATTCAAATCGGTCCACGGGTTCCACAGCCAGAATCGTATTATGAACCAAAATAATGACTTTTATTAAACGCATAATGTCATAAAACGCACTTCTTCTAACTTGTAAAGCGGGCTGGACGTTGCTGTTTTCAGACCGATAAACAAAACAGGGAAAAAATCTAATAACAGGGTAAAAAAAACTCGTCATAGGTAAAAAAAAAATTCAGAACGGGGCAAAAAAGACTTTTCATGACACGTGTAACGAAACATCGATTTTCAGTATCTGTTAAGCGTCTCGAAGGGAGCCCTTTACAGTATAGGAGCGAAAGTACTGCAAAAGTAATACCGAAAGTAAAAGTAGTACCGGAAGTAAAATAGGGTATCCTAAAATAGATACACGGAAAGAATATTGGTATAGTAGACGTACCAACTAGGACACCAGCAGTGCCAAACGCTAGGATGAATCTTATCCACTCGTTTGGGGCTTCTCCTGTCCCATTTTAGTATAGCAGACGTCCTACCGTCGCGCAAGCGCTATACCAACTATTCTTATCCCTTACTTTGGTTAGCTTTGGTGCGACTCCTGTCCCAAAATCAGGAGAGCAGTCGTACCGAGCCTATAGTACAACTGCTGCACTGTAGGTGGTGCGTCTACTGTGCCAATATTCTTTCCGTGTATAGATATCATAAAATATCTAAATAAATAAACCGGAGGTATCCTATTCTATTGTATTCTATCCTATCGTATCCTATCCTATCGTATCCTATCATATCCTATACTATGTTCTTCTATTCTATCCCATCGGATCCTGTCACATCCTATCGTATTCTATACTATCTTACCCTATTGTATCCTATAGTATCCTGTCCTATTTTATCCTATCGTATTTTATTGTATCCTATCGTATCCTAATCTATTGAATTTTACCAAATCGTATCCTATTCTATTGTATTCTATCCTATCGTATCCAATCTTGTCGTATCCTGTCCGATTTTATTCTATCGTATAGGATACGATAGAATTGGATACAATATAACAGGATACCATTGGATAAGATACGATAGGATACGATAGAATACAATAGGATATAATACGATAGATAGAATACGAAAGGAGAGAAAGGGAGGAGAGAGAGTATTTCCCGAACACGCTTACGGGGCCCCAGCCAGCTTATTTCTCGCCATCCTGACTGTACTAGTACACCAGTGCAAATTCGGACTATTGTTTCGAAAATCGAATTCATTACTGGGGTCATGAAAAACTTTGTACCTCACGCGTCGCGAAACAGGCAATTATCGGACGAGTTTGAGGTTGTCGTTACGAACCGACAGCTCGTAACGACAACCTCACACTCGTCTGATAATTGCCTCCTTTCGCGCCTTGTAAAGTACACTAGAACTCCTGCATGACCGATTACTGATTTAAGTGGAAATCCAAATATGGTTGCGGGGAGGTGAAGAAGTGAAAGAGAGGTACGACGAGCTTGGCACTGCTGTTGTTAGAAAGTGGAAAGTAAGCGGATAAAATTTGATTCTGTTTTCTGTAATGTCGTCTGCTAGTCATTTCTAGTTCGCTCTGTTCGCTGTACTTTATTTTTTTTTTATTTTAGTGCACTGGATAATTCCACAAATTAAAAAACAATTCATAATAAAAAAAATTAAGTATTTTTTCATCATTTTAAATAACACGCGAAAAGCAACCCCAATCAGATGCAAACTTGCAAAAGTAGCAAATCATATAATCGCACCATACGCAAAGCATGCGCATCATTGTGGAACCCGCGCTGCCCTACGTTGGAAATACCGATAGTCACGGCCCAGAAATGTTTACAAATTTGGGAACCCTTTATCTAGGACATCACATACCAAGCTGTCGCACAAATGGAAGTTCCAGTGTAAATTGCTATTTTTCCCTCTTCTTAGTCTTTTTTGCCCTGTTCTGAATCTTTTTTTTTTACCTATCACGAGTTTTTTTTACCCTGTTATTAGGTTTTGTCAGACATTAGATTTTGATTAGATTATTAGATTTTGTTAGAAAACTTGCGTTTTTTGGACATTTATTGAAGAAAAGAACATATGCACTACGGGAGGGAGGCGTTTTTGTCTCGCGCGACGTTTGCAGCACTCGTGACTTGTCTCGCGCGACAAAAAACGCCTGCTTCCCCCCTTGGTGCATAATATACTATTTCCCCACTGTGGTGCGGTAGGGGATTGAAACTGTCTTATTTTGACATCGAATGAAACCATTTAGAGCAATCAGATTTTAGGTCTCGTCCTTTTTATAAAAAAGTAACTTTTTGTTGAGGTAAACTTTGAAAACATCAGTTTCATTCAGTTTCAGTAGAGACTTTTATAATTTTTAATATATCTATGTATCTTATAATTTTAAGAGATTTAGAGGATTTAAAATTTTGTTGACGAATTGTAGGGGAACTCAAAAGATTTTTATGGTACTAAACAGCTTTCTAAGAATTATTTTTAATTTTAAATTATTTAAATTAATATATTTCAAGAAAACTTTGAAATACATGTATACCTATAATCAGGCACGTACCTAGAGGAGGTGCCCGCGGGGCCCTGCCCTCCCCTCCGAAATTTCAGAAAGTTATGTTATGTGCTATATGTATAAACAATTATCGATATTGGATGATATTAAATTTGAATCTGCACCCCCCAAACCCCAAAAACAAAATCCTGGGTACGAGCCTGCCTATAATATGACAGACGCGAATTGATAATAAACGTAACCTCTAAATTAGCATTTTCACAATCAACCTAATATTCTATAAATAAATAATAAGTCACAAACTATACAAATCTTAATTCTACTTACACAAAATTTTCCATGTACATCCGAGTAATAACACCTTTTTCTATGTTTGTGCTATCCATTGTTAATTACCGCAAGCAGTTAGTTAATTTGTGAAGTTTCTTGCAATATTAAACTAAAGTTTAAATTGTCTTACTATTTGTTCCAGCAGAAGTCAATTCTCTTATCATTTGCTACTAATCACTTCCTATCTTGATATGAAACTAATAATTTTTCATTATTTCCTGATAAAGCATGGATAAGCATCAAAATAAATCCAAACAAATAAAACAATTTTTTTTAAGTAGAAAAGCCGAGGATACAACCACAACTAAAAAGAGCGCGAACGGCAAACGCATGCAAGATTCACGAATTGCATATATACATAGAAATGCACCAATAAAAACAGCACCCTACTAACCAGGGTTGTGCAGTGACGCGTCACTCAAGATTTTCTACACCATTGACGGTAGGTATAGATTGGTCCATAGAGTTTTTAAATTCTCGGTAATTTAAACTCGGGTAATATTACCGGTAACATACCGGTATGTTACCGAAGCTTCGAGAATTTATCGACAATTTATGAGAATATTCACATACAGTGTTTTTTTAATTATTCTTAAAACTAATTAGATAATGTTCACGACTTCATACTTAATTTTTGATCATTTATTATATTTTTTAAATTTTTGTTACTACAAAAACTATGCAAAATGATTGAAATTAACAATAACATCTTGAACATTTATTCACAGTGGTGATAGACAACTCTTTAATATCTAAAAAATTCAGTAATTAGATAATGTTGTCGCTTATAGAATAAATTATAAGCAGCGCCTATTTACGTTAAATAATGTTCAATGAAGCCTTCTTCTGTTATTGATTGTAATCATGTCAACCCAACCCTGGATTCCATAAGATTCTAATGAAAACCAGGGTTGTGTTGACATAAGATTCTAATGGAAACCAGGGTTGGGTTAACGTGTTTACTATCGAAAATATGATATCCCAACCCTGGTTTCCATTAGAATGGTAGGTATAGATTACTCCATAGTTCCAGTTGACCATAATTTCAATTGGCCACAAAATCACTAAAAGTTACCATAAGTTACTAAATTTTAAAAACACTGTTAAAGTAAAAACTAGAAGGGAGTTAGGTTTGCAAAAATGGCAGCATTTTAATTGGTTAGATTCGTTAAGATTTTTTCTAATGCGCATTGCCATCTAGTATCCACCTACACCGTAGTTTTCGAATTTAGTGATTTCGTGGCCAATTGAGATTATGGCCAACTGAAACTATGGACTAATCTATACCTACCATTAGAATCTTGAGTAAACCAGGGTTGGGATGACATGGTTACAATCTTTGTAAGCATTAAAATAATAAATTTAGAAAATTTTTAGAATACTCCATATAAGGGTGCCATCCTATGGTAGCAGAAAACGCAAAGCAGAAACCAGTAAATCATAAGAGTGAAAGAGATAGGAAGATTTTCTCTCTCTTTCACTCTAATGATTTTCTGCTTTCTGCTTTGCGTTTTCTGCTACCATAGGACGGCACCCTCAAATCGATATACCAAAAACAATAAAAGTAATGATTGAAAATTATACATATATTTATTATTAGTATTAAATCACAATTTTTCTAAATGGAAATGGCTGGAGGCAGTAATAAAGTCACTATTTGTTGTATTTTAAAGATAAATGTAATTTAATGACAAAAGAAATTTTGTATGTAAAAGACGAGAAATAAATAGTTGAAAAAAGCTACTGGTATTGTAATAATGTTTGTAAAAGAAAAAAAATAAATTCTCATGAATTCTCTCCGAGAACAAACGTCGGGTACGTTACCCGGTAAATTACCAATATTACCGTACGTTACCAGAGTAACTTACCCGACTCAAAACTCTACCGTCACCCATAATTCAACTTTTTTTAAAAGATCTTTGCGTTTCGCCTTGTATCTCCGCTAATCAGTGTTGCACGGTTACGCGTAACTCGGACTTTTATATGTATAATACGTATTTTACGTATTATACGTAAAAAATGTAATAAATGTATAAAATGGCGGATTTAAAAGGAGTTTGGGGGAAAAAGAGCATAACATAACCTCAATTATTCAAGAATTAGGTTATGTTTACTTTCTAAATATGAAGTGCAGTCGCCATCTTGAAAACGTAAATTACATGTAAAAAACCAGAGACGTAAATTACGTACGTAAATTACGTCAAAAACCTCATGTAATTTACTTAAGGTATATTACGTGTGCAACCCTGGCCAAAACTGCGTAGCGGCCATTTCATGCACTAAAGTAGAGAGACACGCTCTGTGGGTAATTATCACTCTATACCACGAAATTGTCACTCTACCACGTGACTACATGAAAAATGTGCGAGAAGAAGAACATTTTCCGAAAAACGTGTGAATACAGCTTCACGCCGAAGTTTACTGGCGACATGGGACTGCACCTTGAAAAAAATGATAATTACCCACAGAGCGTGTCTCTCTACTTTAGTGCATGAAATGGCCGCTACGCAGTTTTGGTAGACACCGTCTGCACATTATGTACAAGCGTCTATCTCACACCTGTCAAACTTTCATAATGCAGTTTCCGTCGAACTTGAGCGTAAATTTCGCTTTATTGTGTCACTGAATCGCGAATTTCGTGTTGGAATCTGAAGTAATATACAATTCAAACTTTCTCTATTACCTTCATTTTTCGCTCAGTGTCGGTGTTGTGCCTAAAATAATTCAGAAATACGGATGCGTCTCACATTCGGCTGACACTTTGTGTCTCTCTTACGGGAATCGTCTGCTATGTCTACATATAC